>VDFB02249172.1:0-14932 GCA_007258455.2 Sequoia sempervirens
ATCAATAGATCCATCTTTTATTTCATTTATTTTGCAGCTAAGAGACTTGACACTCTCCTTGTCAAAATCATGAGTATAAGATTCTTGAATGACACAATTGTTTTCTTCATTTGAGGAACAAAGGAAAGTTATAACATCTTCATCATTACTGAATGTAGGAATATGGATAGGTGCATCAATGTCCCAATCTATAAGTTCTGGATAAACTAAAGGCATAGGATCATTATGTTGGGTAAGGTCTTGAATTGTCAAAGTCATGATGTGGTTGTCATCCTCATGGTAAATAAGGTCTGTGATGGTATTCTCCTGTTGATTATCAATCTCGTTAGAATCTGATTCTTCCTCAATTGAGTCATGATCGCTTTGTAAAATATAATCGAGTGGAGGCCTTGACCCTTCTCCTTGTATAAGAACAGGTGCATATTTATGTATAGTATCAACTTGTTTATCCCTCCAGAATTCATCATTATAAATGGTGTCCCATTCATATTCATTAGAATCAGTATCTGAACTATTTTGTAATTGGAAAACTGATTCATGAGATTTATCTGACACGGATTCTCCTTTATGAACTAATGATGTCTGCTGTGAAGTAAGTTCTTTATCTTTACCATATCCAAGTCCTATTTTATCACTTGAATGCTTTGAAATAGGCTGAATTGGTTCCACAATTCCTTCTCTTCGTTTCCCTATAGGACCATTTCCTTCATAACCCATCTTTTGCATGATAGCGTACCCTTTACCATATTGTTCTTTAGGTAACTTAATGTGCAAGATAGATTCATCTTCATCTTTGTATAGCCAATTTAGGATGTCCCTATCTTCAGCTTCTTCTTCAGTGGTATTAGCTCTAATGAATTTTCCATCAAACTTTGTGATTGGCACAGAAGTTTGAGATGTAGAAGCAGTCGCAATCTTTTGATTTGATAAAGTTGGTAATCCATGTGATCTTGGAGAAAGAGGTAAAGTAGAAAGAGATAGTGAATATTCACCTACCCCTTTGTCTTTAAACTTCAGCTTAGTATCAAGATTGTTTGTCAATTCTTGCGATTGGACTTGTAAATTAGAAGAAGAAACAACAAGAGCTTCTCTATTATGTGGCACAAAGACATCTTGACTCACCCTAAGATTGGAACAAGTTTGGGTACTATTGTAATCAGCTTGTATGGTTATTTCTTGTCCATCATATGGAAACTTGATACATTGGTGATATGTTGATGGTACGGCCTGCATATCATGAATCCACGGACGACCCAAAAGTATGTTATAAGACAAATCTTGATCTAGAACCTGACAAAAAGTATTCTTCACAACAGGTCCCACTCTGATAGGTAGCAATATTAATCCCTTAGAAGCTCTTTCTTCATCATCATATGCCTTAATAGTTATCTTCCTTCGTGAATCAATTTCATTTTCTAAAATTCCTAAGGAATTTATCAATTTTAAGGTACAAATATTCAAACCGGCTCCTACATCTATTAAGACACGTCTAATTCGATGTTTATGGATCATGACTTCAAGATAGAGCGAGGAATTATGTGGATGTGTCATAGAAGCATCATCTTTATCGGAAAATGAAAGACAAGTAGGGGAAGACAAATGTCCCACCATGGCTTGAAATCTGTTTGCATCTAGATCAGTATCAACAGTTGTGTTTACAAGCGCTTCTTCTAAAATATTTTTGTGTATGGGGGATATTTTAAGAAGTTCAAGAATAGAAATTTGAGCTGATGTTTTTCTCAATTGATCAACCAGATTATATTGAGTTGGAGAAGAAATAGTTGTTTTAGATGAACTTCCTTTTAAAACAACCTTTGCTTGACCTCTTGTTGTTACATTAACCTGTTGATATTCTTGTTTTCCTTTAATTTTGATAACATTAATCCGATTATCATCTGTGTAAATATGGTGGATTATATTGTCTTCAACATTATGTATGCTTTTGGCTTTGGTATCCGATGTTTCCCCCTTTTGGTAATTTGGCAAAGGAGCTTTGAATGCTTGATGATCATCATTGGTATGATGTCCCTCAATTGTAATAGTACCATTGTCAATTAAATCTTGTACTAGATTTTTCAAAGCTTGACAATTGTTTGTCCTATGGCCTTTACATCGATGATAATTGCAATAATACAAGTCATTCCATGATGGTGGTTTAACTTGTGGCTCATAATCTCTTTGTGGTGGTAAAGTGATAACCTTATTATCAAGAAGTTCCTTGAGAGCAGATTCAAGAGATTGACCCAAAGCAGTAAAAGTTCGTCGATTTGAAAAGAATGAAGGTCTAGACGGATTTGATATTTGGGTATTGCTAAGATTATTATTGAAATTACCACGATTTTGATTGGTATTTTGATTGGTTATGTTCTCTTGCTTGGAAATTTGTCCTTGTTGATTGTTGTTTCCTTGTTGTATTGTATTTCCTTGTGAATTGTTTCTTGGAACACTTGATAGATTGAAAACGGATGGCCTTGTTCGTAAATTATTGGCATCCACTATGCCATCATTAACAACATTTTTGTTTCTATTCCAAAACCTTGTTTTATCGTTGTTTTGATTTGATGTACTTGGATTATCAAGTTTTATCACTCCCCTTTTAACCAAGGCCCCTTCAATGGTGATTGCATTTTCAATCAGTTTTTCAAAGTTATGAGGACAATGAAGGTTAAGCCTATAGCTTAATTCTGGATCAAGGCTATTGATAAAAATATCCATCTTTTCCTTTTCAGGAATAGGACGAGAATATCGTGCAAATAACCTTCTCCATCTTTGTAAAAATGTAATAAAGGGTTCTCCTACCTTTTGTTTCACTTTACAAAGATCAAGCATTGTTATTTGATGTTGAATATTGTAGGAGTATTGTGAGATAAATTGATTTATCAACTCCTCAAAAGTTTTAATAGGTGGAGTGATTTTTGAAAGCCACTCCATGGATTGTATGCCTAAACTTCGTGGAAATAATCGCATCAAGTAAGTATCATCATAGGCGAATTCAAGACTCATGTTTCGGAAATCCCTAACATGGTCTATGGGATCAGTTTTTCCATTATACCTATCATACTTAGGAATTTCACAATGTTTTGGAAATGGAATCATTTGAAGACTCCTATCAAATGGATAAGGAGATATGTCTTCCAAAACATATTTCTTTGTTGTACCTCCTTGCATTTCCTTTATTTTCCCTTGTAATTCTTTTATCTGTTGGTTAAGAGCACTAAAGTCATTAGGAGGATTTTCAGGATTTTGTTTAATCCCCTCTATGTCAAAGGTGTGAGGCAACTTAGCTCCTTGATTAGCTAATGTAAGAAAATATTTTTCTTTGTTACGTTCTAGGATTCTCTCCATAAGAGTATGGAATTGAGTATCTTGTTCTGCTTCTTGAAGCTTTTCTTCCGTTATCTCATCAAGATTAAATGTTTCCTCTTCTTTTTCATTTCGATCACCCATTTTACTAGTTGTAGTTTCTCCCTCGTCTTTTTCCATTTGTTTTTGAGATCTTGTGAAGACAGGCATAGATTTGTATCAAAATTTTACTCGCTTTTGATCAAAAGAGTTAAATAGTGCAATTGATGTGGTATGTATGAAGGTCAAGATAGAATGAAAATTCTATGACTTATACAAAATTTTCTAATCTTGTAGCTTGTGTTGTTCCCTAAGTGAAAGGATGAAAATCCTGTTGGTGGGAATATAAGCAAAAGATCTAGAAAAGGATGGTTGTTGCACTTTATGAAGTTTTGATCATGGCTTTGTAAAAAGATGGATTTAATGATAGATGCCTAATGTTTTCTAAGTTCTCTATTGTAAGATTTGATTTGGACAAGTAGAGTATTCGATTGCTGGTTGGGGAATATAACTAAAACGGATGCGTTGACTATGGTTATGCCTTTGAGAAAGGGCTCTTCTTTGAAAATAAGCTTGTGAATACAAGGGCTCTATGGCATAATCATCTGAGAGACCTCTAACACAATCATGATACCTATGAAGAAAAGTTCTATATTTAAGTAAAACTTTTCGACTTTGATATAAGAATTTTTGTTTCTTCAATAATTTCTTGTGGTTGAGAGGTTTCTTTGGCTTCTTAATCCTTTTGGAAACGGATTTTTTTTTACAAACTTTGTAGATTTCCAATCTCGTAACATGAGATTGATCAATATGATAATGAGTGCTTTGGATGATATTTATCTAAATTAATGTAGTGAAAACACATCAAACAAATTGAAAACAATTGTTTTTAAGTCCTATGCTAAACATTAAGTGTGTAACCAAAATGTTTTTCAAAAATTGTTTTAACAGGTTTTACACATGACAAGCACTTCAAACAGACTCACTCTTAGTTCTCAAGTAGGTCATAGCAATCAACAGCCCACATCTTAAAACTGCGTCGACTCACACAACCGTGTCACCCCCGAAAGGGCGCCCGTGTTTTTGTCTTTTCCAGGTGCGTACTCAGAGTGACGGAAGTGGATACCGGATCCCCTGAGCAAACAATCCTTGGCAGTTATATGGTGAGTATCTTGGGGGTAGATTCTTCCCTCCCCTGCACTGTGATTGAGATGATGTTTGGATACTGACTTGGTTAGTTACTACACTAGGTTCATAGTAAGGATTTCCGTTCGGTGCGGCAAATGATAGACTCCCTCGAGAGACCTCCCTACCTTTAGAACAAAGGCTTTGGGGATGGTTATCATGCACACTACCGTCAAAAGAGGGTTTCCCCAATTTTGCTTTAAATTTTATAGTGGGGGGGAATAGCCTGGCTTTGGCTTGAACCCACTTGAGTCGTTCCTCTTGGGTGAGTACTTTTTCCCACAAGAGCAGGCTCTCTACAAGGTTGTAATAAAACTTAAAGATGCATAAAAAGAAATAAGTGAGTTTGGCATTTTGATCACCCAGTTAAGGGGAGAGCATAGGCCTATCACTTGAGAACAAAGCAAACACTAGATTCAATTTTAAGCACCAAATTGAAATTTTCTAAACTAAGTGAAGATTTTGCTTCACATAAACAGAAAATTCATTTTAAGCTAAAATTGAAAAATGATGTGTCTATCCTAGGATTGGTTCGTTTTTCTTTAAATGGCTACCCTAGGATTGCTTCGTTTTATCCTTAAGATGACTACCCTAGGATTGGTTAATTTTATCCTTAGATTATTAACTGTCCGCGGCTGCGTCGGAATCAGTTAAAACTAAACTACGAGTACAGATTACAGATTACAGTGTTTTAAAAAAAATTGCGCTGCAAGAAATATTATGGGCGCTGAAAGAATCATTATGGGCACTGAAACAGTCTTCACGGGCGCTAAAACAGTCTTCACGGGCACTGAAACAGTCTTCACGGGCGCTGAAACAGTCTTCACGGGCGCTGAAACAGTTTTCACGGGCCCTAAAACAGTCTTCACGGGCGCTGAAACAGTTTTCACGGGCGCTGAAAGATTTGTTAGGGGCGCTAAAACAGTCTTCACGGGCGCTGAAAGATTTGTCAGGGGCGCTAAACTGGAGGTATTCTTCCGAAAACGTGTCGTCTGCGCTATTCCGCTGTTTTTCCTGTAACCTGTCCAAAAAAAACTACAAACAAAACATTAAAAAGGGGCAAGAGCCCCACGGTGGGCGCCAAAAATGTGTTGTGTATTCTATTGTTAATCTAATTAAAACAAAACACTATTAACAGAACTTTAAATTGAAGAAATTTGAAATAAACTTGGCTATAAAATAAAAATTCTTCAAAAACGTTCCGTCTTTCTCTATCTCCAGAGATTGGTTTGAAGCTTTCTGGCTCTCAGATTGTGTGAGCTTCTCCAAATGACTACTGCAGAACGAGTATGCAAAGAAAAACTATTCTATATGCTGGTGAAGATGGAATTATTGATACGGATATGGACAGGGGCTGTGATTATGCACAAGGGCTGTAGATGAGATGAATCATGATTCTATTGCTATGATTGCTATGCTATTGCTGTGATAATGCTATTGCTATGAATGCTAATACTATTTACCTATAGTTTACTTGCTTCTAAATTCTATATGATTTGGAGCTCCCAGCAGCTGTATTTATAGATTTTTGCAGGCTTCATCCCGGCTGGAAAGAATCTATGGCTATGAATTGTCTGGTATGTTTGAATGGTGAGAGATTGAGAGGTTGAGAAGAAAAGGGAGGAGGTTGAGAGGTTGGAGAGAAGAATGGAAGCTTGTCTTCAACCCACGGGAACAAGCCTGCACAGGAATAGAGAAATTTAATTTTCTATTTTGGCAGTTTGTTTCCCGGGAGTTGAAGATAAATCCCAAATTAAATAAATAAAATTTATTTAATTTAATTTATTGCTTTTTGATATTTGATTTTTGATTTTTGAAAACTATAGAAGAATTAATTAAATATTTTGGTAATATTTAATCATGATGTGACTTTAGAAGATTTTTGAAATATTTAGAAGAATTTAATTAAATATTTTTGGAAATATTTAATTATGAATAGATTATTGAATTGGAGGAATTTTGAAATGATTTAAAAATGAATATTGGATTTAGAGGAAATAATCAAATATTTTGGAATATCTAATTATAAATGATATTTAGAAGAATTATAATATTTTAATCTTTATTTGAATAAAATATTCAAACTAAGATTATATGATAATTAATATAAATAAATTGTAACATTTATTTAATGAATTAAGAAATGAATATGAAAAGGTGATTAAATATTTAATCGAAATGAAATCATGAACAATATAAATAAATTATTTAAATTTATTTATACGTAGATAGAATCAAAAGATTTTAATTAAATATTAAAAATATTTAATTAATTACCAGACAATGTGATATGACCATTTTTAAGTGTATACAACTTGCTAATAACCAATATGGAAAGTATTAAAGCAAGACCCATGATATCTACCTAGATACATTTCCCTGATCAGGTTTACATACCTTAATGATCAAACACAAGCTTCCCACACAATCTAGGATACAATCCAAGATCATACCACAACTTTGTCAAGACAACTAATTTTCTGACCCAAGATTTAAGGTTTTTTTTAATACCAACATAAGCATTGGTAAGAGCATGATTAGGATACAAACCCTAGGACTCCATAGAAACATAAACAATAACTATAGCAGATTAGTGAGGTTGCAATACCAAAAAGATTGAGACATTGTAGGTAATAACAAAATCTTGCAATCTAAAGATTGTAGCCAATAACAAGCACACTATGTAACTTAGTGACATTTGTAAATGCAATCTATAGTA
The DNA here is from genome assembly GCA_007258455.2 of Sequoia sempervirens. Taxonomy (NCBI): domain Eukaryota; kingdom Viridiplantae; phylum Streptophyta; class Pinopsida; order Cupressales; family Cupressaceae; genus Sequoia; species Sequoia sempervirens. The sequence goes on from VDFB02249172.1 coordinate 7,247, forward strand.
AGAAGAGTGACAGTCACTTGAGATGTGATAGTCAAAAAGAGGCTAAGCAGTGACAAGATAATAAAGCTCAAACCTTGCATAGTAAAGTGGAGATTTTAACAGTGAGTTTCCTTACCCCCTTGCTGACCTTAAGGGTTTTTCAAATGCTTTTGGTAGTGTTAGACAAGGAAAATGCAATCAGGGAATGACTGTCCAAATGAAGTAACATTGGTAATCATAGGTTCAATGTTTCTTCTTAGCCATTAATGTATAATGGAGGTAGTGGATTGCATGTTTGAGCAGTGTTTTGAGACTCATCAAAGATGGGAGAATAGTGAATAATACATTATGGACTATGAAGTAGTGTCAATAAGGTTGAAGGATCTTAAGATCTACAATACCATGAAACAATGAGTCCCCATAGTAAATTATCGGTCTATAGGGCATGAAGTTTGATTTTATAGAAGATGCTCATGAGAGAAGGAATCTTCAAGTGATAGTGAGTGAGTTGTTTGAGATTGCTGCTGAGGGTGCAATACCCATTCTTAAAGGAATTTAGCAAAGCATTAAATGTGCAAGAAAATCAAATCATACACAACAAACAATTCACAATGTTATCTTGCATAATGCCTTGAGTTTGAAGACAAAAATCTCATTGTATCTTTATGATGAAAGTGGTGACCTTAATGGTCAATCACTGGCGACGATGATTTTAAAACATGCTATTGTGGTTATGGGCAGCATTTTTTATGGGTAGTGAGTGGTGGTTGGAACAATTGCGAATTATGAAGGACTTGCTTTATATGCCATACTATGCAGTCTAGCTTAGACAATTTCTTAGAAGAGAGATTGAAGGTGGACTATGGGACTCAAGGGTTACCATGAAAGAGTTAAAAGCAAAGAGACTAAAGATCTATTTAAAAGCCAGTCATGAAGATATTAAAAGATGTTTATTAAAATGAAGAAAAATCCATTTTGGTGGGCTCACATACAAAATAAGATTTGACAAAGTTTTAGAATTGTATGTTTAGTAAAAGTTTAGAGGTATTTTGTGGGCTATATTCTTGATTCCTTAAATGATTTATTCAAATGGATTGTGACTAAATAAATGATAACTATTTAGTCATTTTTATTTGTGACTAAATAATTTTAATCAATGACCAAACTAGTAATTTATTTACTCATTTATAGTTGAGTTGCAAAAAATGAGTAGAATTTAGTCATTTTTAGTTGTTGTGACTAAAAGTTTTAGTCACCTAGTCATTTATTTGCCAAATTCTACTAGTGTGTGCTTCCTTGTACAATTGGGGCTCTCTCAATGTTGAGGGCCCTAGGGATAAGCTCGTCATAAGAAGTGACACATGTTGCATCTTTAACTAAAAGGATAAATCTGTATTGACATTAGCAATGATGATTCTAACTTGTTGCTCCTTAGGAATGGGTCACTTGCTCTTACTAGCTCACTACCTCCATCGTTGTAGGAAGTTTGTGATCAAGTTCAATATTTTGATTTTAGGAGTCTTAACAGTTGGAAATCATAGTAAAATTAGAATTTAATAAGTTTTGGAATTAGCATTTTAAAGTGTTGTTTGGGGTTATTAACTTCAAACTATCTTCTCTTTTGTAGGGGTGGTTGCATGCCAAAATTTTTTGGTGTAAAATATCAGAATTATTAGATTTTATTACTTGTCTATGAATAAAAATTATTGGAATGTGAGTTTGATATTTTTTGAAGATCTAAATAGTCAAGCTTAGTAAAGAAAAATCATGTCAGATAATATTAGTCCAGAACAAAATGAAGAGACACTTGATAGATTGTGGGCTAGATTGCAAAAGAGCAGGTGATGGGAAATGTTATTGTCCTTGCAATAATTGCAAAGGCTTAAAGACGAGATGACTTTTAATCAAAACAACTGAGAAACATTGTAGGTAACATGGTCACATTGAAGGGGGGCATGATTATCGTCCATTGGTAAGTTGTTCATTATATGTGTTTATATTGATTGAATTTGTAAATGTTTATATTGTTTTAACATTTTATATATATATATATAATCACTTGATCATGACCATGGTTTATTTGTGTCTATCATTATTATAAAAGTGGGGTGCCCTAGGCAGGATGATATGGATTATCATGGCTGGAGAATGTGGTTTGCAAAGCTGACCGAACATGCGTTTAGTGAATACTCGAAGATGAAGTTTAATGATCCTATGGAAGAAGATGATCATGCACGAGAAAACATAGTTAACTGAAGATGATGGTATGAATACATTGATCCATGACACATTTTAATGGTAAGAGGCGATCATGATGATCAAGATGGTGATGATGTTCATGATTTACTTGAAATCATCAGGCCTTATGAAGGCTCCCAAGCAACTCTTCTCTCTGTTGTATTATTCAGCATTTGAATTTGAAGATTATGAATGGTTTATCAAATATAGCAATCTCACGGATGTTAAGGTATGTCAGATATGTCATCTTTTTTCATCTATTGTAATTGTTTTTAGTTCATCACTAGTAAAATAAAGGATGAAATATGTACCATTAATATTCTTTATCTTAACAAATTATTTTGTTGTAGATTGATTGGAGAATTTTATTACCACCATCAAATATTTTATAGTTCATCTTGAGATTTATCACGCCATTATGAAAGATATCGGAATGGAGTATCAAGTAATAGATGCATGTCCCAATGATCATATTATATATCATAAACAACAGGAATTTTCAATAGAATTCCTGGAATGCCATATCAGTAGATATCGAATAAATCAACTAACAAAAAAGGTGCCTCACAAGGTTCTTCATTATATTCCCATTATTCCATTATGCAATGAATTATTTAGGTGTGAGAAATCTGCTGAATTTATAGTTACCATGCATGGAATAGAAGTGGAATGGCATTCGAATGCTTGTGGATGTTCTACATTTAGGGACATGGAGGAAAAATGGCCACACTTTAAAGAAGAACCTAGTAATCTCAGGCTTTCATTGGGAGTGGACGATGTCAATCCATTTGGAGAGCTGAGATCTATTTACTTGGTGTGGCCTGTTTTTGTTATCAACAATAACATTCCTCCATGGATGTCAATAAAGAAGGAGCACATAATGTTGTCAATGATTGTTCTAGGTATTTTTTACATCAATTTTCTTTAATGTAGTAGCATCTCATTTGTCTTATTTGTTGCATAATGACTTATATTTTTTTCATTCAATAGTCATGTACATTTAATTTATATATATTGTAGTAAAATAGTTATAATGAAAATTATGTAATGTTTATGTTCATTCAACTAGGTAAGTACCAAGTTAAAGATATGAATTTATATATCGGAGCCTCTTATCGATGAGTTACTAAAGAGTTATGGAATGCGTCTATGTATGGCGATCTCTAGACCAATAGGACAAAGATAATTTCAATTCCATGCAATGCTTGTATGGACAATTCATGATGCCCCAGGGTTAACACATTTTTGTGGTATGTTATAACGTTCGACTGTACTTTAACAATGTTTAATTTGATGAAGTAGATATCATGCATGTTTTTAAAGTAAGCTATTCATTATATATATTTATAAAAATTGACATATTTAATCCAATTATATATGATCTTGCACCTGTCTTCAAATAAAGGGAAAATTTGCACGTCCAATTTGTGGTCCAAAGATGAAATCTCGTCGTTCAACAAGTTTAGGAAAGCAGGTGTTTGATGAGTATAGGAACTTCCTCCATAGAAATCATAAGTATCAAACTACTAAAAAACATCTTTTCAATGGGAAATGGGAGACTACATCAAAACCATGAAGAATGACACCTTGCCTATGGAAGTTGGAATATAATAGAATAAATCATCAAGGTTATACATCGGATCAAATTGTTTATCTATCATATATGATATGTTTTGAATTTATATTTTTACATTGTGTTGTGTTTACTCATGTTGTAATTGACAATGATTTTCGTTGTTAATTTGTTTAACTTATATGCTTCATGAAGGTTATCAAGGCATTAATGGCCAGCTTCCATAGGGACTGAAAAGTTATCCCAGACAATTTAGTAGGTTGCCCTACTATGAGTAGCTACAAATTGTGCATTTGTTTGATACAATGCATATCAAAAAGAATATAATAGAAAAGTTATGGAAAATATTGGATGGAAGGCATGACAAAGAAAAAATTGTCAAAATTTGTAGTGACATTTAGGAAACCAATCATGCAATGAAAAATGTCATTCAATTAAATAGCGATGGAGACCAAATTAATATAAGTTCCCTTCCTTGGTTATTAACAGATCAACAACGCAATGCTATAAAAGAAGTCATACGAAAAAATTAATTTCCCACAGGATTTGCTGTGAATATAAACAATGTAATAACAAAGAAAGGTGAATTTGGGTCAGGGATGAAAACAAATGATTGGCATACCTTCATTAAGGTAATTATTTTGGTATATTATATACACTTGTATAATGCATGTACTTTTCAATTTATTGTGTTTACTACTTTTGGAAAAATAATGAAAAGATCATTTTATAATTGTTGCAGTACGTTCTACCTCTATCTCTCCTAGACAACTTTGACAACAATGTCAAGCAAGTTATATATGATCTTGGAAAATACATGAGGTAAGTAAGTTGTTCAATTCATTGTATACATCTTATAATTGCCATTGTTTTACTTGTTATGTAATATACTGCTTTTGTTAAATATAAATTATTATATTTGTGCCTTGAATCCTTGTAGATGGTTGTCATCTAAAGAAATCCATAAAAAGAAGATATAAATTATTGGAAGAGAAAAATTCCTTATCCTATCCATGTGAAATGCAAAGAAAGTGTCTACCTTGACATTTTTCAATGCACAAGAACACTACCTCATACACCAGGTTGACGAGATTGAATTGTGTGGACTTGTACACACAAGGTCAATGTGGATTGTTGAGAGGCACATGAAATTTTTGAAGGCTTTGGTTAGACAAAGAGCACATCCTGAGGGTTCTATGGTGGAGGGATATATGGTATACCAACCCATGGTGTACATTAGTGAATATCTTCCTAATTTTGCAGCAAAGATCCATGTAGATCGCATTTGGGATCCCAACTCCATTAACAAATTCGAACAAGAGTACCTGATGGGGAAAGGTAGATTGAGGAAAGTTAGAGGTAATTATAAGATGGTCATGGAGATTAATTGGAATACATTTTACATATGTTTTTTATGTATATTGTACTTATTTAATTTTTAATCTTCAATATACATCAATTATAAATTAAGGTCGTATACTATGGTATTTAACTAATTATACGTCATTTGTGAATTTTAAATTTTTTTGATACAGTTGGTCGAGACTAGGATGCACTACATTTGTACGTCGCCAACAATCTTGATTGGATGACAGTATGGATTGAACGATGTCAACAATCTGGTTGCGCATTAACATGGGAATGTGTGGCTTCATTGGTTAAAGAAGCTCATCATAATGGAGATTCCAATGTTACACAAAAGGGAAATTGATTTAGCATATGGTTTAAGAGATAAACAGGTACATATAAATATATTAATCACCCATATTATTTAATTATTTTCAATTATATTGATGTATATATATGTTGAGATTGTTTCTTTGCATACATTCGGCCAAGAATAAATATGTTTATCAACTGACGATATTGCAATAATTTTTACATGTTTGACATATTGCAGGTGAAACACCGCAAGGCTATGTGGTGCAATGGTCATAAATTTTGAATCAAAATTTTGGATGACACAAAGAAAACTTGTGATTATGGGATAAATGTAGTCTTTCAAGTGACTAATGTTTCATCTAGAAGTGACATACATCCAAAAGTCTCAAAAAACTGATACTATGGAATTTTGGATGATATACTTGAGTGTGACTATAAGTCCCTTGATTAATTTTGTTCATGCGTCCTATGAGTGCAGTCTGATTGAATAAAAATGATCCTAAAAACTGTTATTAGACATGATAATGGATTTACCATGGTTAATACAAGGTTGATTAAGCGAGCTAGAAATGAGCCCTATGTTCTTCCAAGCCAATGTGAGCAGGAATTTTACTCAGAGGTTCCAGGTAAACCGGATTGGTCATTTGTTGTTAAACATGATCCAAGAGGAAGGCCGGTAAAGTATAATGTGGTGGAAGAAAGTCTAGAAGAACTAGAAGATGATGTAGATGATGATCAGGACCAACAGTTAGTTGATGATGTCCCTGACGAAGATGTCGAAGAGGAGGAACTAGATCATGATGATGTAGGAGTTAATGTTCATGAAGATGATATCCATGTGGATGATGAAATTATCAAAACTGATATCAATGACAATGATGATGATATGACCAATCCTTACAATGTCGAATCTAGATCAGATGATATAGACAAAGAGTTGAATGAAGAAGAAGATCAATGACATTGAAATGTATAAGTTATGTGATTATATTATCTATTTGATATTAATTTCTTGATAGAATTATATTTGACTTATGTGGTTACATAATTAATTAATAATTTTTTTAACTTTTATGCCATTACATAATTAATTTAATGATGTACTTTTTAATTTTGAAAGGTCAAAAAATTAGAACATTTCAATAGTGATGTTAACAACTTTGAAATTAGTGTGTTTTATGTTTCATGTGTTCATAAAAGATTAATAAGTCAGTTGTAGAGGTGGTTGTTCAGTGGTTGATGTATAAAGGCCTTTAAAATGCATAAAGTGATCATTGTAATGGTTGTTGATGGTTGTGGATTTAAAATACAAGCTCTTGAAATTCAAAAATCTATGTTTTTCTTCAAAATTTCTGTATTTTTCTTGTTATGTAGCACTATACGGTCACATGCAGCCATATTTTGATGTGAAATCAATTCCAGGTCATGAATATATGTGTTAGCTTTTATTTGAATCTGATTTGAGGGCTTAAAGCATTGATTTGAGTCAGAAAGCTTCATTTCTTTGCATACAACCCAGTTACCCTGTTTTTGAGGGTTTTGTAGTCCAAACATGATATAAAGGGGCTCTTACATTTTTTGTGATTACTATAGCTTGTGTAAGAGGCCCCATGGATACTATTTTAATTGTAGGGTGCATGAATAGGGTGTAGGATGAGAAATAAAGAAGGTATAGCTGCTGTCCTCAAGAGTTTTGTGAAGAAAAGCATGTGAAATGAGAGGTTCAAGCCTAGGTTTCAACAAAACATGTATGGGAGATCTGATTTTATGAATTTTTATCCATGTGCAGACCTAATAGATTTTTTCTGAATACTGGATATAAATGATATACATACACACACACACAAACATAGACATATATATGTATGTATGTATACTCACAGTGTATATGTATTTTTAAATGTAAATGTAAATGCAATTACTGGATGCTCTCCTAGAACAATAAATGCAACATATCATTAAAGAAATCTATATCTATGTATATAAATGTGTATTTCTAAATGCAAGTGTAAATGCAAAGAGCATATGGTTTTGTAGTGTTATAGATACAATATATCCATAAATTAATGTAATTGAAATTCTAAAGTCTTCAACACATATAATATGAAATTGATCAAACTATTAAACTACATGAAAAATAAATGAAAACAATAAATGCATATGTATGTGTATTTGTAAATGTAAGTGTAAAATAAATAAGAATAATGAAAATTATAAAGAATACAAGGAAAGGT
>VDFB02249173.1:0-26947 GCA_007258455.2 Sequoia sempervirens
ATACATCTTGAGTAATCCAAATCAATTGAACACTCAAAGCCTTACAATGCCTATTGATTATCAAAACTCACACTTATACAATCCATACATGGGATCATTGCCTTCGACAAACATCAATGGTACAACAAGTGTGAGTATTCCCAAATCAAAGATCGATGGTAAATCCAAGTCCAAACCTACAAGTCTATCAATCGAACGATCAATGCATGAGCCCTGAAACGAATGTCATCCCACCAAATCCCTACAAACCAAATGAGAATGTACCAAGCACAAGTTTTCGAAACATGAATCCAACAAACTTTGGGATTAATATGGTTACAAATCATACGAACATTGTCCAAAATCAAACACAAGTACACACTCCAAACTTGCTTAAACACAAGCCAAATCAACTATATCAAGGGAGCCAAGATCGAAATCAAGAAAAAATTTGGCTAGATCAAATTGCGGCACTTTCCAAAATAGTTGAGGCATTGCACCAAGGGAAATCTCCACCACCATTACCAACATCATTCCTTGGTTTAGGGCTTCCCCCTTTACCTAGCACCAATCACTCCATCCAAATCAATCCACCTAACACCAATCAAACCATCACGTCAAATCCTTCAAATATACCATCGACATCACACAAATGGATGGTATCTAATCAAACAACATTGATCCCAAATCAAAATACGGTCTCCCAAGGACCTATCACCTTGGTCATTCCAACCATCACTATCCCTTCAATCATTCCAACCACCACTATCACACCCATCACATCTCAAACCCCCACAATCACTCCAAGCATATCTCAACCACTCATCACTACATCCAACACGATTCCAAATACACCACCACTACCACCAAAACCAAGTGTAATAAGTCAATATCGTAGCATCGCACTAAAAGCACATCAAGCCTACCAACAAGGGCTTCAACAATCTCAAGCCACCCAAACCTCTCAAGCTACCCAACCAACACAAGCACAAACACAAAAGATGACAACTATTGAAAACAAGGATCAAGATCAATCCATCATTGAGCACCTTGAAGCTATGTCTACTTCATCCAATGATCAAATCAACATATGTCAAGAGTCACTTTTGAATCATGATCAAAATTCATCAACAATACTCGATATTGAGCCAATTCAAGAAATATCAACATCACTTGACTCTATGGTCAAAGACATTCACAAGCTCTCCACTGCAATTGTCGAAAACAATGATCAAAATCTCTCCATCGAGGAGCACATTGAGGATGTATCTACACAATTCGATGATCAACTCACCATACATCAAGAGCCACTTTTTAGTGATCTCTTTCAAGGAGTGTTAGGATTATTTGATCCTATTGACATAATGCATGATCCATTGACCAATGAACATATTGAAAATGTCTCTACATCACCTTATGAGTTAGAGGACATATCTCAAGAATTTATGCCAAAGCATGATCAAAATATTCCACTAAGGTCTAGCAATGGTCCTTTCCAAGACATGTTGACCCCCTTCGACCTCATGGTTACATATACTGAAAGAACATTAAACTCGACACTTGATGATATTGAACCACTTACCATATCTAATGACGGCGTCCAAGAACTCCTTATAGGAAATCCATCCTTTGAAACTAATCCATGTCAAGAAATTGATCCAAAGCATGTCAAAAGCAATCCCAAAATTATTCAAGATCAAGAATTTGTATCTTCAAGATACTACAACAATCTAATGGACACTCTCCTATCTATGCAAGATGATCATATCGATGTAGCACATACAACTCCATCTACCCATGAGATGCTTTCTATGGATGGACACGTAGATGATCTTCATCTAGAACAAAATTATGTTACACACAAAGAGCAGATTCTTAACTCCTACAATCAAATGGAGTTTTCAACATCAGGATCAAATATGTCCCAAACTCAGATTGAGGACATCATGAATAAAGATATCCATCATTATCAACTCAAGGAAACAAGTCAGATAGAACATCCAGAGTTAGCGGAGCAGCAAATTGAAACAATGTCACCTACGGTGGTCATTTATCAGAGAATGCAAGAGCTCTTGGAACAAGCGAAATCAAAGCGTGAAGGTACTACTACCAGCATACTGGGGGCAACTTCGTCTCAAGCAAATGTCAACATAGGGAGCACGAAGAATCTTTATGGTGAAACCATTGCCAATACTACAACCAGCCACGTCATGAATCCTCATCCACCCATCACCCCATCCATGAATAGGGACCTACGTCAAAAGAAAGATTTGAATCAAAGTACGAAGAATGTTATCAAAGCAAAAGAAGTTGAGAAGCATAATGGACAAGTCAAATACAAATGGATACCAAAAAATACAAAGAAAGATCATCCCTATCAAACTCCATCAGTCAAAGAAACTATGGGGAAAAACAAAAAAGGGAGAAGTATCCATCAAAGAGGTCCACAAAAGAAAAAGCAGGCTTCTCAAGCAACGTACAAAGTGTATCAAGCAGTTGGTCCTAATTCCACGCACATTTTTGTATCCACCCATCATTGCTCATCTTCCCAAGTTTGGAGAGTCAAAGGTTCCAAACTGTCAACCAATATTATCCCTAAACACACTCCATCCACGCCTCCACGCATAATATCCAATTCTTACATTGACCCATGTATTGGCCGCAACCCTTCGCTCGTGGAGATTGAGGAAGAGCACTCACAATGCGATATTGTGCGAACAAAGTTAGCTTTGTTATCAATAAAGTAGATCCAAGAATCCCAAAAATTGTATTCAAGTGCACGTATCTTGGCAAAACAGCTTCTTCAAGTAGGATATCAATGGCACGCCATGACAGGGGCATCTACCTCAACACCACCAGGTGGTTCAACATGAATCTTTCGAAAAAATACAAAAAAAAAATCAAAAAATATGAAAATCCAAAAAAAATCAGAAAAAAAGGATTGAAAATAATGGAAAAAATGTCCTCTAGTGAAACGCATGGGTGGCACTTTAGGCAAAACCATGATGAAAGCAGCAGCGAGCGTCATGTGTAGAATCGACATCACGTTATCGGTCGGTTGGCTATCTCATCCCATCAGTAATAAATCAACATTCCATCCGTAGCCCATAATAAATCCATTCATCCATAAAAATCCATTTCATCGATGCCATCCATCATCCAGAGTTATCGCCCACGTCTTGATGAAAGTTTGGGACGCTACGGGTTGCTTGTTAAACATCTTGACATGGTCCGTCATTGTTCTATCCTATGTGCAAATTATTTGAGCCATGAAACGTGCTCGAGAATGGGCGATTCTTTTATCGCCTGTATCTTATCTGAAGATAATCATGAAATCCTTTGTTATTTACCATCCATCATCCATGCACCTATCTGACATCCATCCGCGTTCCATACATTCGCTGAACGTTGAGGCGGGATATTTGCATCTTGCTTAGAGAATAAATCTTGATCTATATCCTCCAACTTATGTGGTGATCTGAACATTGACAAACATCAAATCAAATTGGTCAAGAATATGTAATCCAAAATCCGAATCACTAGCCCATGGAATATTTTGCGACAAAAAAGATGTTCCTTATCGGTCTTCATCTTTCAATAGAACATCAAACCAAGCAATTGATATTATTAAGTCTAACACGCATCAGAAGCGCATCCATCAAATCATTTGAACAACTTTGTTCCAAATCAAACTTCATCGGTCTTGATCAAAACCAATCAATCCATCATCATCTTATCCTTGCATTGTTATTTTCAACTTACAATGTTATCATTATCAATCACGATCAATCTGATAGCGCATTGTTGTTATCTTCCACAGCAATGTTATCATCGTATCAATCCATCAGTGATCAATCAGCGAAAAGCGGTTTTGAACAAAATCACAATGACAGCGATATGCATCCATATCAAATCTAAAATCAAAATCATCAAATCAAAAACATCCAGAAATCCATATTCAAAACATATAAAAATCCAAAAACACTAAAAAAATTTGAAAAACGTCAAAAAACATTAGAATCTGAACTATGTCGTCTCTGAGCTTAAACGTAGCCAAGGCTAATCTTTGATCAGCCCCCGAGACATCAAAATCCAAAAACATTCGAAAAACATCAAAATCCAAAAACATTCAAAAGGCACAAAACCCCAAAAAAAATATCGAAAAAATAAAAAATCAAAACACTTGTAAAATCTTGAAAATACCAAAAATAGCCTCAAAACATTTCAAAACGTCAAAAAAATCCAAATATTTGAAAAAATCCATCCATCTCATCTCGCTTGCACCCGCAATAATCAATCATCCATAATAAACTGATCGTCATCTTCATCCTTTGGCAACACAAACAGAAACAATCACAACAATCAGCAAAAGCAAGCTTCAATCGCAAAATCAAAATCGAAACAACAGACCTCTAAAACAAAATTAAACTTTTGATCATTTTCAGACATGTTAGTCAACCTTATATCAATAGCCTATCAATCAACTTATCAAACCATCATCATCTTGTATAATGCATGTCCTAGGATAGTTAGACAATGAAGACATTTTGGATATCACTTTGGATTCTTATCCTATCAAAAGAACCATCCCTTTGGTGAAGATTATGAAAGAACATTGGCTTGTTTAGCATTATGATCTTTTTAACGATTTATCTTATTCTTTGTAGCTCATTCAAGGACCTCTCGTGCTCAGAAGTTAGAGATAAGCGGGAGACGCGATCTCTCTTGTTTGTTGTGCTTGTTTGGGCGTTCTTGTAAAAATAACTTGGTGAATACTTGCTTTTGTTTATTAAGAGTCCTAGCAAGGTTGCCCATTATGTCAAGTGTGAATTAAAGAATACTCCTATAAGCATTGATTAAGTCCCCATTGCACTAGGCACAATGCATCTGGTTCTTTATACCTTGATGCGTTGGCACCCCTCTCGTGTGTTATCAAGCTTATAAGGTAAGTAGCCCTTTTAAAAATCCAATCCTTGATAGAAAATCATCGTTTATGTAAAAATAATCATCTATCATCATCATCTCTAATAAAGTCTAGACCAATCATGGACTTGTTGGATCCTCTTGTCATATCGGATTTCCATGCTAACATCATGCATCCATCATGCATCCATCATGCATCCATCCTGCATCCATCAAAACTGTCAGCATACCACATATCATTCATATCATACATGCATTGCATAATCATCATCATAATATAGATCTGTTAGTCTAAGCATCTGCATAAATCATCTGTTGCATAATCACAACATATCACATCATCCATGTCATCCATCATCACATCATATCATCATTTAAGTTGTTTGGGATAATATAGATTTGTTATTCTAAGCATCTTAAAATCATCTCATTTGCATCATCATCCATAATCATCCATTTTGAACCTCTTTATCGCTGAATCGACCCTCATCGAATCTTTTCACTCGTCTCGAGGGAATATGCGATGTACTCCAGGGCATCAGTAAAAATTAATTTGGTGAAGCAATACAACAAGTACATTTAGCCGAAGGGGCAAAAGCGATGAACCGATCAAATTAGCATTATGCATATTAAAAACCGCTGTTGGTGATTAAACACAACAAATCCATTCATCAGGTAAATCAGGTCAATCCAAAGGTTTAATCAAATAATACCATTTCATCTCTCATAAATCATTCAACCTTCATCTTGCATCATCCATTTAATTAAATAAATCAGGGCTTTATTTAATTCAAATCCAAATCATACTTCATCCTTTTTTGAATTAAATAAATCAAGTATTTAAGTCCTAAAAGGTCAAATCAGCCTAATCATCATTAATTTAATCTAATCCTGATTAAATGCTAATCTTACCCACTTGCATTGTCTAGATATCTCCACTTGCACAAATAAATCAATTTATTGATTTATTAAAATTCTCATTTTCACTCAACATGGCCCTCAAATTTGAAAATCATGACAAGTTGATTTGTCCCTCCAACATAGCATTTATTGCTCTTTTTCTTGTCCCCCTCTCTAAATTTATTGCAAAATTTGAATTCAAATTCTCCCTCTCATGGGCACTCTTCCCAAATCTTGCACATGCATCAACCACTCACCACTTGACAAGTGCCCTTTCATTGGTCCAATCTTAGTCCTACATTGGTCTCCCTTCAACACTTAGCATTTTGAAAATCCTTAAATAGAAGCTTCATCTTTGAGCAAATCCTCCACAATTTGATCCTCAAATCATATGCAAAGTCACTCTTCATTTGAAGAACTGATTTTGCCCATCCATCATTCCATCATCTTCAAAGCATTTTATCATTTAGCTTATCAAAAAGGGGTTGGGAAAGGGCTTCTTTCCACATCAAAGAAGCACCAATCCACTATCGGATAGATATGTATCTTGTTTCTTTCATGCTTTCAATTTAGTTTGATTTACTATCATGTTTAGGAAACATTTTGCATTATTTCATAGGAGTATTTAGCATATTTGTATGCACTCACCTTCTTTATGGAGTTTAGAATGTTTGCAGATTTGAGAGGTACTCACAACATGAAACTATTTTTTTGGTTAAAAGTGTGACACAACTCTATGCTTTTACCCTCATCCCTAAATAGGAAAGACTAAAAGAGTTGGAGGTTGTAGGGAAATTAAGAACATAATATTTAAGAAAGAGTATTCTAAATGGGAAAATTCCAATTATTCTTAGTGTTGTAAAGAGTATAGTAATGTTAGAAGCTAAGAGGGGCCTAACTCAAGATTTTTGATGAATAAAAAGTAGTGAATAATTAATGTCAATAACCAAGAATAAAATTGTTTTGTACATGGGTTTATGGGTCAATAAGTAATCAAATTAATAATAGCAAGATTAAATATACAAAATTAATTTGTAATTACATGTAAAAATGTGGAATTTAAAGACTACGTTAGGATTTAGTGTTCTACACCATTGCATAAATTGTTATATGATAATGTTGTAATTAAATAATTATTTAGTTGTGGTGCACCTAGGAGGTGTGTTTAGCCACATTAGTTAATTATTTGGAAACCACTTGTAAAGTTATATTGTAACATTGGGTTATTATTTTATGTGTGGGAGATATAGGATAATAATTTAATAATTAGGGAAAGTATTTAATAAAGTGAAAAATTAGTACGCAATATATTAAATGAGGGGTCAATGGTTTTGTGTTCACATAGGTTTTATCTTACCACTTGGTTGTATTTGTGTGAGTTTGTGTCTATAAAATCAAACACATGTTTAGTGGTTAAGGTTGGCTAGGTGAGTGTGTTATCATTATTGAGTATTTTTGAAAAGTGCATATATAAAGCATGGAATGGGATGTGTGGATTCATTCTTGGACACATAGAGGATGCATTGGAGAGGCTCTATGTTTCATAAGTATTCATTGTAACTCTATAATTGCATGTATTGTTTTATTGTTGAATAATAGATGGAGTATGGATGCTTTTGGAGGTTGGGTTTTTCCCTCTTGAAGGTTTTCCTAGGGTATATCTTGTTTTGTCTTGTGGCTTGTCTATTTTGATCTATACATTATGGTTATTCTATAAGATTGCATGCATTCTTTTCTCTCATGGAGTTATGTAGGAAATGGATTAAATGAACTAGGAATTGATGCATTACTTCCTAACAAGTGGTATCAGAGCTTTCATGGTTATGAGAAGTGTGAGCTCCTAGGTTTTGTTATAACCCTTGTTTGTATGGATTTCATGGAAAGTTGAAAGATCTAAGGTATTTCAAGATATGGAACACATGTGTAGGTGTTGTTTTGTAGATTTGGGCTTTTGGGGTTTGAAGATTTGTTGGGTTTATTGTAGGTCTAGGGTCTCAAAATTTTGGGTCAAAAAGGTTTTTTGGATTATGCTTTCATATGATGGTTTTGTAGAGGAAGTTTCATAGATGTCCTCGTTAGACAAATAGACTTCACCATTGGATTTAAGATGGTTGAATTAACATTAGGTTTTAATTAATTAGAATATATTTAATTAATTTAAGTTAGATTGATTTTTTTAGAACTATAATTAGAATTATATAGATTATTTTAATTATATAATTATTTAATTTTAGGATTATAACATATATTAATTAATATTTTAAAAATTAAAATAGTTATAAATGTTTCAATCAATTACAATATCACCCTAACCCTAAAATAATTATTTTAAATATTTTAATTAAATAATTATTAATTATAAATAAAATAATTATAACCCTATTTTTATAATTATTAATTAAATTAAATTCTAATCCTAATTATTATAATTCTAAAATCATTATAATTGTTGTTAGATTGGAATTTGGGTTTGCACTAGGGTTAGGCTTAGAATTTGTGTTGGAAATAAGATTAGCGTAGAATTAGAATAAGGGTTAGAGTTAGGATTAGATTTTGAAGTAGGGTTAGGATAAAGGTTATGGTTAAAGTTAGAAAAATGTAACAATGCTCTCCTTAATCACACTTAAAATATATATTAATGTTAGGGTTAACATTATAGTTAAGTTTAAGGTTAGGTTTAGGGTTAGAGTTACAATTTTGGTTACGATTATGATTAGGGTTAGACTTAGGGTAAGGATTAGAATAAAGGTTAGAGTTAGGATTAGAGTTAAAATTGTATAAAAATAGTTTTCCAAATAAAATCTAGATAAATAGTAAATATATATTATTTCAAAAGATATCATTCTTCAACTTTTTTATTTATTTAAAATTGTCTTATTTTAATTTAAAACTATTTAATAATTATTTTATTTTATATACTAAAGAGTTATTTTAAGTCAAACATACTCAATTTCAATTGTGACACAATCTCAAACTATTACTAACCTGCCTCTCAATTGTTATGCCATGTCAAATCGTCTATCAACTAAATGACACATTCTTTACCTACCTTGCAACAAATACTTTTATTACAATACTATGAAGGCAAATACTAGCCACTACGTGGAACTTGTTAGTTCTTGCATCTAGCAAATATACTATTGTAACAAGATTTGTGTAAATGTTTATTACCAATTATATCTTAGTATTTTTATGTAAAAGAGGTAATTATCTTCTACAAATTCTATATACAATTTTTTTAACTCTTATTTTCATTGGCTAATAATCTTAGTTGTTATATTGGACTTCAAGAAAAAAATAATTGTTGTAATATTCATGATCTATCTTTTCATAGTGCCACATCTAATTACTAATTTTGAAGAGAATGTTTAAAATTTTAATATTAGAAAAATAATAAAATGATGCGATTGGTTTATTTTTGTTTCTTTCAATATGACAAGTGAAATTGTGACCATTTAAGAAGAAAATGGCTAAAATTATAGTCATAAAATAATAAAAATTGTCTTATTGGACTGCACATATTTTCTTTTCAATTTGAAACATATATAATAAAAAATTACAATCTAATAATTGTTCAAAATAATACAAAATAAAATAAAAATGGGAGCCCTTAAACCACTAACTCCAATTAATTTATGGGTAGATGGAATTGGATGTTTTCCTTCAATTTGGTTAGATGTGATGGAAGTGAATATCCAAAAGACCTAATTTTTTTCCAAGGGTTGCATGTATGTACATGTCAATGTTTTGCATGAATGTTTTACATGTATATATGTTTTGTATATATAGGTTAATGTTTATATGCTTAAAAGAAAAAACAAACTTTTTTTAATGGGCTGTCTACATTTATTAATAAATAATAATTAAATTAAATAATAAAGTTGTGTAAACTAATGTCACAATAAATGAATATTTAATTTTTTAAATAATAATATATTAAATAACATACCACAATACCACAATCAATTTAAAATAAATTCAACAATAAAATAAATTGATAGAATAGTGTGTTCAAAGTTTTGTATTATTAAATAAACTATAAATTACAAATTAACTATGAGCATTATGTTGACTATTACCCATGTATTATATATTAAATGAACATTTGACATTAGGTGAGTTATTGTAAAAACAATTAATTATTCCTTACTAATTTATCATTTAAATTATATTGTATTTATATAATATTTTATATTTATAAATATAAATATGATTTAATCAACATATTAATATTGTAATGGTATACAGCAAACTAAAATACAAACAACATATATTACAAAAAAAATTATTATATCATTAACACTTATTAACCTAAACACATTTAATTAAAATATTAAGAAAAAAAATTATAATAGCAAATCTCATTATTTATTATCTATCTTCTCATAATACTCTTAAAATAATAGTAAAATAATTTGTTATACATAATTTTTTTTTTAATTATTTATTTTAAATTAATCTTAAAATGAAATTCCATAATTCATCATTAAACATATTTTTCAAATTGATTGTAAGTTTGAAATTCAAATACCACCAAAATACTATGTAACTATCAAATATTATTGCTGAGGTACTAAGTCTCGTTCACGAATCCTACGGCATATCTCATGATAAATATATACCATATTTTGACAACTAGCACCCTCAAAAAATGGAAATAATTAAAATAAAAGCAAAAAAGAAACATTCCAATCCGCACCAGGACACGTGGCATATTTCTGAAATTAGTAATGAATCCTAGTAAAGTAGGCGAGCACTTAAAAGAATTACTATTTTTTTAATATCAAATTCGAATAGAAAAGTCATTTATATTTTGACAATAAAAAGTTTATATATATTTTATTTTAAAAGCATCGTACGGTGCGGAACAATCTTAGCTGGCGAGGGCTGCTCTTCGCCGTCGAATGCGGGCGCAGAGAAGAATATCAAATAAACGTCTGTTTTGGCTACGCACACGTGTCTGCCACATTGTATTTGGCCTTCCAGCCGTCGGATCTGAAACAGCTAAGACGACCTCAGCCATCCGATTCGGAAGATGACGTCTGCTGTAGGCTTGTTTGGGCTTCTTTCCAGAATTTTTATAATTTTTAATGGAATAGTTTTATATAGTATTTTTTAAAATAATGTCCAGACTATTATTATTAAAATAATGGAAACAGGACTTGAAGTAAGCAAAGCGTGTTTTTTTTTATAACTTTAATTGATTTGGTCTACATATGTGAGTTTCATATAATTGTAATGGTGAAAGTAGCTTAACCATACTATTTTTTATTGGGTTTATTCTGATGTAACGTAATAATATAATTATATTGATAAGTGGTATATTTTTATATTAAGTTTGGTTTATGTTTTAATATTTTTCTTTATTCAGTTTATTTTTATTTATATATTTTTATAAATTTGTTGTGAAGTAATATTATTGTAGTAAGTTTTGTTTTTTCTTTGTTTAATTAGTTATTAATAAGTTGGCTTTGAACCCATCAAAAACAAAAACAAAAAATAGCCTATCCACTTCAAATAAAATTCAATGTTTTTAAAAATGAACATGTAGAGTAAAATCATCATCATCATCATCATCATCATTATTATTATTATTATTATTATTTTCACATTTTTAATAATTAATATATCTTATAATGTAAAAATTTAGTTTAATTTTTATTTTGTATTTTGATATTTTATTAATATATTACTAATATTATTTTTTCTTTATAAAATATATCTCTTCAAAGTATTTATGTTTTTAATAATAAAATGAACATGTTGAGCTTGGGGTAAACCAAGAAGTCCCACCTCTTAAACCTAGGAGCGGAGTCAAACCCGAGACCAAAGGGGAGAAAACCCACTACCCAAGCCAACTCTACTATCCATTCGGGCCAAAATAACTCTTAATTTTATTGAGAGGGGTAAACACTTTTGAGTCAAAGCTATGAACAATTACAAGCTGAGGACCTCATCCCCAATGTAAACACTCAACAATTACACCCCAATGGGGTTTGAAACCTGATGGTAAGAACAACAACACATCTTAACCATCACACCATGCCACTATCAACAAAATAACTCTTAATTAACAATAATTGTTCTATATCTTTTTCTATCTACCTAAGTATCTATTTATGTGTCTATGTGTATATATAGTAATTTAAATATATATTAAAATTTAATTTTCATATACAAATAAAATAATAAAAGTTAAATTAAATAATTATTTTCATTGAAATAGTCATATACTTAAGAAATGCAATAAATAATTTATTTTCATTAAATTTTTTAGAAAAAACAATTTTTACAAAATACTCTTTATTAAATAAAATAATTATATATTTTTTACTCTAAAAAATAATGTTAGATTTAAAAATTATTGGTATTATGTGATTAAAATGAAATTGTAATTAAAATAGTATAAATATCTTAAATATATTTATTTAAAAAACATCAAGAAATATAAATTCAAGATGTTTATCTATCTTTATAATAAATTAAATGTCTTTTAAATAAATATATTTAAGTTATCTATACTAATACACAATAAATTTATAAATTTCTAATCTTTATTTATATATTTTTATTTTTAAAATTAAAAATAATAATAAAATAAAAAAGTCTTGGCTCAAATCTTAAGAGAGGCATTAACATAAATTAACAAAGAGAATATAAATACCTGTATTTACTTGTCCTAATCCTTGGAACATGATTTTTATTTATTATTTAAATAATATTTTAAGTCTATTCTCCCAACTCAAGTGTACCTAACATTTTTTTCTTATATACAAATATATTTTTAAATTCATTTAATTTATTTTAATCATTTAGTAATAAATAAATTGTTATGTCCAATTTTTTAATAGTGAGTTTAAAACAAATCCTCATAAAAAACTATTATAAAAAATTCGTCTCACACTTAATAAAATATCTATGTAACAGAAACATTAAAATAAAATAAAACCTAAATTACGTAAGATATACTCCTCTTCCCATAGATTAAATAAAGCCTAGTGCTATGTAGCCACTGCCCATATAAAAATATTCAAATCATTAAAATATCATTTTTACTTTTTATTCTAAATCTCACTTTTGCAACGTGGCTTCATTTGAATGAAGTATTAAATATGTGCCTTTAATTATATGAATATTAAATTGTACAAAAGAAAAAGTGCAAATATATTTTACTTATTTGTCTCTTTCTATACCAATTCTCATCCCATTTATTTATACAATTATGAGCATTATAAAAAATTTCCTTTCCCTCCATGGAAAATGACAATCACTTGTTTAATGTGGGCCACAAATATATTAAAAACCTTGGTAGCTGCCAAATATTAAAAAAACATTAAATCAAAGTGCAGTTTTTTAATATTGTCTATTTGTTTTATCATGAAATCGGTGTTGCAATCAATACCTGTTGGCCCCATTCAAACAAAACAAACCAAACTCAAATGAAAGATTATTACTATTGGATACAAACAAGATATTTTTGTATATAAATTTCTTTATCCTTTGAACATATCTTTATTTAATAGAAAAGTTAATAAATGGAAAGTTGAATCCAGCAAGGTGTTGAGGAAACTTCTTCCTAGTTTACAAGCTATTCCTTTATATATATTTTATATTATTATAATTGACTTGGATTAAGCAATTGTGTAAATTTTGTTGGGTTAGTTTAGCTTAGAATTTGATGGATATGGGGACTTAAAATATGTGGCTTAGGATTCATGTGAATGAGGTGGCATCAATATAATTAAAGTTAGGTCATGTTCACAATCGCCTTCAACCATTTAATTTGAAAGAAAAAACATTCTTTAATATTTGTTTGACAAGATTTAAATACTATAGTCTAATGAGATTTTTATTATAACCTTATTCCGCATGTCATTGTTTTTAATTGGATATTCTTATTTGTTTTTCTATATTTGAGCTGCGAGAATCGTGTTCTGCTATTTGGCGTATTTATTTTTTTATATATTTTCATCATGTTAGTGAATGGAGTTGAATTTTGTGAAGTAATATTTTATTAAATGTATTCCATTTTTTAAAATTGTCTTCATTTCAAATTTGATGTGTTATTGACCTAAATAATTGTATAAAAATATATAAATAGTTGTATAAAAGATTTCTCTGGAAAAGGAAAAGTAAGTAAAATAATTGTACAACCTATAACATATTCTAAAGTTAATGTGATCTTGTTGGAATAACTTAATTAGATATATTTAAGGGTATTATAAATTGGAAGTATTATTTAAAAATAATAATAGATAGATATAAGGGCATTATAAATTGAAAGCATTATTTTTAAAAATTAAAGAAGGAATTATTAGGTTGAGATGTATTTTACAATGGTAGTAAAGTATGAAATAAATAAAAATTAAAATGTAATTGATAGATATTTTAAAATTTTGAAACTATAAAATTAAAATTAGTATATATATATATATATATATATATATATATATATATATATATATTTAAAATATGTTAGAGATATTATGATTATGTAATGATAAATAAAATAATAATGAAACAACTATTAAAATTATTATGTAATTTGAAAAATAAAATATTAAATAACTATATATTTGAGTAATATATTTTATAAATAAACTAGTAAATAATTTTTTTGAAATAATAATTTTTTTAACTTAAAAACTTTTTTCTTACATTATTTACTTTATATTTTATTAAAAAGTCATCATTTTATTTTCAATAATAATATAATAAATCATTAAAAAATATCAAATATTTGCCTATTTCAATTGGTTGCAAATAAAATGTGAAATGAATTAAAGGAGATAAAAATAATACATGAAAAATAAATGTAAGCATCTAGATCATATAAAGTAATGTAATAAACATCATGCATAACAATATGTGATTAACAAGTAGGTAAATATCTAATGATAAACATGGAAAGCACATAGGTTGGAGATAATCATCAACGTTTATAAGGTTGTTCCTAGTATGGGTAAATTATGAGGTGAAAATGGTCCTAAAGGTATAATGCAAGTGTTATAGGGAAGGGTTGATGTCCCTAATGTGGCTCTTAGGTACATGCTAAGACATCAAGTATACAATATGATGATTGAAAGGTGTGATGCTCTCAAGGAGGCCGTAAGATAGCTTTAGGGGCATGATCAAACATAGATGGTGTGGGGAAGACCAAATGCCTTCCAATGTAAAGGATAGACAATGATAGATGACAGAGAAAGGGAGAATCAAGATGACCCCAATCTAAAAATATAGCTCTAGAAGAGTTATATGATTTAATGAAATCACAACTAGCATGAGGGAGGCATGGTGCTCCCAATATAATAGGGTAGCTCTAAAAGCAAGATATGAAAATGAAATCACAATAAATAACATTATAAGCAATCAATGTAGTACAAAAAAATTAGACATAACACAATCACATGATAAGGCTCATAAGTTTTAAGAGAGTATAAACATCATAAACATGTAGTTGAAGTTTGGTAAGGAGCATAGTACTCATAAGTAGATAAATGTGAGAATAATAGAAAAACCAACATGATTAGGAACAAGCATAAGGATGCGTAACAATAAAAAAGTAGGAAGCAACAAGAAAAATTAAAAACCAATATGATAAGCATGAATAGATATAAGAGCTCACAATAACACATGCACGAACATAGTATTGTGCAAAGAGTATGTAATCAAGAATAAGAGAAAACATGTAAAGTGAAAAGGAAATGAAATGACCCACCAAGTGGAAAAAGAAAAATACCAACAAACAAATGTATGCATAAAAGGTCAAAAGTGCAAAATAATAAGCAAAAGATAAAGTGAAACTAGGAATATACATATATAGATGTATAATCTATAAAGGTGCAAATGAATCATTGAATAAATCTATAAGGATCATCACCATCCTCCAAAAGATCATCATCGAAACCCCAATATATATCATCATACTTCTCTTTCATTGATTCTTGAATCTTGTTCTTCATGAATTATCTTTTCTATTACATACATTTTATCTTAATACTCCTTTTATATTTTTCACAAACACATTATTAATTGGTGGTGCATGAGAATTTCTTTCATGACCCAAATTTATTTGCTTCTTTGATTATGGTTGTGGAGGAATATTTAGCAATCAATGCACCATAAAACTTTTCTTTAGTATCTATAGAGTCTTTTGTTCATGAAATTTGATTTTTTTTTATCACTTTTGTAGCTTCTTTTATTTCTTTCCTTGGTTCATAAATATTTTATCCTTCATAATTCTCTTTGGAAGACTTATTTGTATCAATAGATTTTTCTTTTTTGTTGTAGAATTTTCAATTTGAGACTCTTTAGGTTTTGGAGGATTTTCTTCAATAGCCTACCTCTTTATAATTTGTTTTATTGGCTATTCAAAATATTTGATTTGATACACATAATGAAGACCTTTCACCTTCATATGGAGGTTCCTTGGGAGTAAGATTGTAAGTGTCTAAAGTAAAATGACTCAACTTTGAATAAATCATCCTCACATTTAAAAATAAAAGAAAATAGTGGTATATATGATCTAAAAGTGAAATCCTAAAGAGGCATCCAATAGTTGGTAGGGTGGGAAAAAAACAATGTCACATGATAAAGCACACACCCTAGAAGGAAATACATATACTAATGAAGTAGCAATAAATGTGAACACAAACCCTAGAAGGAAATATATATACTAATGATGCAGCAATAAATAGGAACACAAACCCTAATAAGATTTGGCAATAAAAAACAAATTTGAAGTCCTAAAAGAGACAAAGGTATAACCCTAAAATAAAAATATAGGGCCGTATAAGATTAAATGGGTTTGCCCAAAATATAAAGGTAAAAGTAACCTTGTTGGACTAACCTTGGTGAATTATATATACACACATCAAATAAAATCACAATTAACCTATGCAAATCATAAGTGTTGGAAATAATAAATTGATATTGTTAGTTTAAAAATTAAGTGAAAGAATTAGGGTAATTAGCTATAAGAACAACAATGAAGAATAAGATCTAGTGCAATAGAGAATTGGTTTTCTAATTCCTAGAAAATGATATCCTTAATGCGCTTGTTATTTGAGAATTATAATAGTCATATAATTCTATTTAAGTTAGGTTTGTGATATGTGCAATCAATCCCACACTCTATGAAAATGTTTGAAGGCGTGAAGGCATGGAAATATTTTGCAATGGACAAGATTGATTTGGTACATCTCACTCTTTATTATTATTATCTATTGGTGCATAAGAACGATTGATATGTATAAATATCTAAGGAAAGTCGCTAGACTACAAAAACTAAGGTTTCCTTAGTTAACCCCCTTGAAATATTGACTTTACAATATTAAATAAGTATTGTAGACACAAACAAACATGTAGAGTCTAAATGCAAATTTTAATAATTATGTAGAAAGGCATGCAAGAACGGAAATATAACTTTTAGTAATTATGAAGAGAAGAGTTCTATAATGATATCAATAAAACATCTTGTTGTGATCATATACATAATAAAACTAAAACACAACAAAAATATATTTAAAAATGAAAAAAACTATAAAAATAACTCTTAAATAATCAAATATTTTTAATAATTTAAAAGTAAAATAAAATAAATGTTAAATAAATAAAAATAATTCTTTAAATTAAAATAAAATAATCAATTTAAAAAATAATTTCTAATTAATTATAAATTAAAAAACATAAATAAAAATCAACTATTAAATAAATAAAAAATTAAATAAAATTAAATAACTTTTAAATAATTGTAAAGTAAAATCAAATAACTTTTAAATAAATAAAAGACCTTTCTAATATAAATGTATTTATTAAAATGTCTATACTAGTGACTTGCATTCTATTTAATTATAAAACTCTTATATAATATTTAACTTAGAATATTTTTACTATTAAAATACAATTGATGACATACACAAAATATAAAATAATTAAAGTGAAATGAAATAAAAAATTATTTAAATTTTTTTAGATTAAATAGAAAAATATAGAAGACATAAATATTATAAAAATCCTCTTACTTTAACTCGAATTAAAAATTTCGAGTATTCTTTTTTCCTTTCACAAAATTCCATTTATTGAAATAATATATTTATTTTATCTTTCTGTTTTTAACTGCATTCTTTTAATTGTGATCTGCATTTTTTTCAATAAAAAAATAATTATTTATTTTTATTTGTCGAAGTTAGATAGAACGTCATTTCCCAATCGAGAAAATGGAGGAACGGAAGGTCCACTAGAAAATACGAGAGTCTCCTGAAAAGCTTTAGAAAACTCTCAAAAGACTCTTTCTTATAAATATTATCCGTAAAACACTATATAACATTAATTTTTGGGGCCACTGCTACTCAAGTTAAATTCAAACTAGAAGCGCTTACTTTGATGGCTTGTTAGGCTTTTGCTTGCTCTAGACATAAGCTCAAATTTCTTATTATAAAGGAAAAAGCTAACCAAACATCAGTTATTTATTTAACAAAGCAAAAATTCATTTAATATAAAATTAAATATCAATATTATTTGTTTTTGGTCCACCTGTGAGTCTCATCAAAGAATACTAGGGCATACGTCACTATACAATGTGTATCGAGTTTGAAAAAGAGATCTCTTGAAAAAGAAATACCTAATCAAAAGAAAATATTCCATTCGGTTCGTCTTCTCACCGTTAGTTTTTTTTTCCGTTGGGCTCCACCACGCTACGGAGGGAGATCGCATTAAACTATTGCTGCCATGACACGTGTAGTGTAAAACAGAATAACATAATCTGTTTACCTGCAGTAATAAGAGTCCTCTGCCGGTCTTTTATCTGAACTATGACAAAACACACACGAAATCTTTGTAATGTGCGCCCTTACTCGAAGAGGATAATTTAGAGCGGCGCTGAGCGTCCGATCATGTTCGTACACTGAATCTTGGCCGTCGGTTTTTGGGAATTAAAAAATCATGTTAAATAGTCTTTATCCCATTCTTATTCGGTATAAGTTTTGACTAACGAACGCTTGTACCATGAAAACTGTATCAGTGTTTTTATGGAATTGTACGGTCCGATCGAGCTGCGCTGCCGAGGTGGCCATCGTCGACCGTCCGTTGCAGGCGGAGCAGGAGCGCTTTGGCGGGGGAGTGTAACGTATGATGATGAGATGAGGTGGACAGTGGTGTCGTGTCTGTTGCTCTGTTTTGACCAGATGATCTGGCTCTTCACAGGTGTCTGCCATGTTGGAATTCGGTCTGAAGATATCGGACGGCGGGTAGGGATGGGAGGCAGTTGGGGTGATCTGAGCCGTGTGATGAGGAGGATGATGTCAGCTCTAGGCTTGTTTGGAGCTCGCCTTTGAGAAAAATTTCATACCCTCAAGAAAGCAAAGCTAGTGCTTTTTGGTCCTTTAATCCACTTTGCTGCAAATTTAGAGGCCGATTCCTTCGACTTCACACATTTTTGTGTCCTTCTTCGTAATCTGCGCAAGTGTTTGGATCGAAGCGGCCTTTTTCGGGGGGAAAGGTTGAGCGAAGTTCTTTTTCCGCTCAAAATTCAACACAGCAGTAGTTTTTCCTGGTTATTGTTGGATTTCACTTCAATTTCCTGCATTTATGCTTGTGATTTACTCAGGGTGGACTTTTCTGGGAGAACAAATTTGTTAGGAACTTTTCTGGTTAGAGGTAGGCGAAAAATGCTTACATTTCAGCGGCGCTTTGAGTTTTAATCGTTGTTTTTCCCGGCGGGAGGTTCGGAGGCATATTAATGACGGAGAACTTGAAATGTTTTGGAATTCTCGCTTGATTTGGCACCGGGTCTGAGGAATCCAAGAGTTTGAGAAACTTACGACATTTTCGGAAGTGGATTTGATACAGGTCGTGAACGGCCTGTAGATTCGTTCAGGTCTGTCGGCAGGAAAACTGAAACAATCCTACACACTCTAAAGTGGAGATAGAAGTCTTCAAAATAAGTTAATGGCCCATGACTGTGAAAGGAGAGGATATTTCAGCATTTAACCTTAAAATGACAGCTTGCTGGAGATTGCGCCAGGAAATTGTCAGGTTTATTTCTTATGGATTTTATGGATTGTTAAAAGAAATATTAGTTATATTTGTCTGTCTGTGTTAAAAGCTGCGGGAAAGAAACTTTAGGATTTGAAGGCAGGGTGTAGGAGTGGTCAAAGTTCCTGCCAAAATCGCTTCGTTTTGTTGGAATGTGGATTTTCTTGTGATTAATGATCGGAATTTGTTTTACGGCCGCCGTAGTTTCGCAATAGATCTTTCTTTTTCGATTTCAGTGCAACTTTTATGATATTTAATGTTCTTTGGCGGTGACTTTTTGCAGTTTGTTATTCCGATTTAGCTCTGGCTTTAGTCGATTGCCTCAAGTTTATGGGGAGAAGTGGATTTGGTAAAGCTTGCACAGTGCTTCTAAAATTCGTTCCATTGTACGATTGATTGACTATCTCGTTCTTTGAAAATGTGATTCTTAGCGGCAACAGTCTCGTATCGTTTTCCTTTCATTTTTGACAATTTTTTGGTTTAGAGTTTTACATGCTTCTTCTTTTTTTGTTTTGGCAGCGTTTCGCTTTGACTCCAGCGGAGAAGATTTCAAACATTTTGACGAATTTGATAGATTTGATGAATCCTGGCCAGAAGTCTATGGAAGGGAATGGATTTGCTAGAGTTTGAACTAGGAGCCGTCTCGATAGTGGACAGGGAATCATGTATTTCATGTAGAAATTTTGTTTGGAGCAAGAGTTTTTGAATAAATGTGGAGTAGTTTTTTCTCTCTATTGAATTTCTGCCGGAGATTTTGAGGGTTGCAAACTTTTTTGGTGTGTTATGTCGGTGAAAAATTATGGAGAAGAACCGTGAAGTTAGGCGTGGGGGAGTTGTTGGTAAGAGGCATGTTTCTGCAGCCCGCAGATCCAGGGCATCATCTGGATTCAAGTATTCTTCAGGTATGGAACGAATCAAGAAACTACTGTTAGACGAGATGAATTTTAATGTTGTTTGGACCAAAATGGTTTGTAAGACATTTCACAGTACGTTCGCTTAGTAAGAAGATTGTTTCTAGTGAGTGTTAACCCATTTAGGCCAAAATGGTTTGTTGGACCTGTCAAAATATGTTTACTTGTTTAGAAGATTGTCTCGATTGATTATTGCTCATATAGGCCAAAATGGTTTGTAGGACCTATCGCTAGTTACTTAGTTTCGAAAATTGTGTTTTATTGACTGTTACCTGATTCAGAAATTCCCAGAATAAAAAAAGAGGTTTGCTTTCAACAAGTGTTTGATCTGAAGCTTTTTATCCTGCCCATATTTTTCACTTGGTATGGTAGCAAAATTCATAGAAATTGATCTTACTTTCGCTCAGTTTATAATACAGCAATCAGTAATGAAGATGGAGATGACACGATGGCGAACAATCCCAGTACAAGCCCAAGATTGCAAGATAGTAGGTCAAAGAAACATGCAGGACGCATGTCTCCCTCCTTGCAGGAAGATGATTCTTGTAAAGACCTAGACAGATCTCAGAACAAGAGGAAGCGCCCTGGATTACAGGAGCCTCTAAATCATTTATCGACTAGCTCTGCTGCTGCCATGGATGATAACAGTGATGATACCGAAATGGGCAGGTCCGAGGATGATGATGACTTGCCACCACCAACTGTTCAACGACGTCCTTGGAAGCTGAAGCTCCATGGGAAGGTGATTGTTTTGATGAATATGAAATTTGTCTATCTTACATGTGGTTTTGAGTTTGAATGTTTCCTTGACATTTCTTTTGACTTTGGTTTCAGCCTCGGGAAGATTTGAGTCCCATTGACCCTGCAGCAGTTCCTCGCAAGCTGCGAACAGGTTTCATCCAATTCTGGTCACAGGTTTTAATCTGTTTGGCAATGTTTTTGTTCTTTGGACTTAAATCACCAGCAATTGTTGTTTTCCATTGAAACAGCTATGACAAAACGGCAACAAGAATCCGCCTCACATATGCATGTAGCTGATATTCCAAAGCAGCACCTTCAGAATGATGCTACTACAATGTCTGCTCCATTTAGTTCTAATGTAGCTGTTACTTCTAGTCGAAAGAAGGTCAGTACCCAATATTCTGTTTCATAATCTATCTGCAGAATTATGATTGAATTTCCTTGAGTTGTGTCTCAAGGTTTTAGTGCCTTGGGCCTCTTTCATTGCAGAAACCTGACAATCTGAAGCCTCCAACTGCTAAGCTGGCAAAGGTGTGCACCACTGACTTTAAGGGAGAGCTCAAATGTTGTTGGATTGGATTTATATTATGGTGATTCTGAACATTGCACTATTATATGCAGACATCTTCCACAAAAGTATCTAAAGCAGAAGTAGAAGTTGCAGAAACTCTGTATGATCTTGCAAGAATGTTTGCAGCTGAATCAGCGCCCTTTTGTCCAGAAAAAAAAGCCGAGCCATTATTAGCAGCAAAATCAGGATCAGCAAATAGTTCTACAGAACCTGATAGGAAGAGAAGCCCTGGAGCAGCAACTACTGATGTGGCCTCCCCATCGTCCTCCCTTGCCCAGAGCCAACAAGGAGGTATTGTTTTATTGTTCATTTGATATAATCTCAAAGTTCGGCTGAGAGTTCATGTCTGAAGCATTCCCATATTACTAATTTCTTCTGTGGTTGCAGTTCTGAAGAAGAAGCGTCCACGAATGAGTTTGGAAACAAAGGATGAAGAGCTCCAATCAGTTACTGATCCATGCTCATCAGCTGGCCAAGCTCTTTGTCTGGACTCTGAGAAAAGCCAATCACAAATGGAGTCCAGGACAAGCCCTAAAGGAGGTACTTTAGTTTCTCCTGCGATAGGTTTGATGGCAGCTTCCTCCAGTGTCAAGGTCAAGGTGGAAAACCCTGTAGTCGTTGAGGCAAAAATAACTTTAACAGAAGGCAACAACAATCCTCCATCAATGGACATCCGAAGCACAACTGAACCATCAGAAAAGCTCACCATTTTAAACTCGGCTGTCCCAGTAAATGTGCCCAACAAGGGTGCTGAGCTCACAGAAAACCTGGATAAAAGAGATGCTATACAGAAACCAGAGCTTGAGAATAGGCAAGTTCCATCCAGCTGACACCTTTTGCTTTTGGGAGGTTTGAGGGATAATTTTTTTGTTTGAGTTGAAATGAAAATGTACTCTCATTAATAGATGCTCAAGTTCAGGGTATACACACAAGTTTACTAACATTCCTAGTGTTCCATCAACCACTTTTCCAGTGGCTGGTTGGTGCACCTCTATCAGTACCCTAGTTAATGATGGAAACTTATTAGGAGTGTAGAGGCTCAAATAAATTTTATTCAGGCATTCCCATCTAATGATCTCTTCTGCATTGTTGTCAGACCATTAGAATTGGCTCCAAAAGATGGCGGTTCAGTTAACAAGTTTGAAATAGATTTGATGGTATGCTGGGTACTTCTCATTTGACTTTTGTTTATTTTAATGCAAGTTAGGGTTTGTTCTTTATGTTTTCTATATTGGCTTGAAGCTGTATGCTCATTGACAATCCTGTACAAATGTCATGCATTTAGACTCTGCATTGACTTCACTTTGCAAGTTCTATAAATCTTAGATCCTAGATGATAAAAGCCTTACAAAGATACTTGACTCTGCAGTAATTCCTGATCAAAATTTCCTGGTATAGCACGTGTATTTATTTTGCTCTTTATTTTACAGGCACCCCCACAAGGTATTGACAAGGTTTACGAGTCTATTGATTCAAACATGCCTGATGTGAAGGAGAAAGAACAGGTTTGTTTATCATTAATGCAATTTCTTAACATTATGAATTGTAAATTTCTTGACTTGTATACAATAGTAGCATCGCTAAATCCCTTGATTTTCTGCATTAATTTCTCATTGAACTGATTTTCTTTTCTTAAACTTTTCAACATTTATTTCATTATGTGCTCATGTTTCATCTTTGCAGGCACTTCCTGATTATCACAAGGGTGATGACAATATGGATTCAAACATCAATAATGCCATTGTGAAAAACGAGGTTTGTCCATCATTCTGTTAAACAATCTTACAATGTGCTCAACTAACATTTGCCTGCATTCATTTTCTGGAGGCATCCGTTTTCTATGTTCAGTTTTAAATATCTTATTGTCATTCCAGAATACAATTTTCTCCCCATTAAGGTTGGCTGCAGTTTTCTCAGCAGTTGTTTATTGTCTTTACTTGCTTCCTGACATTTCAACATTAAATTGCAGTACAGATCTGATTGGGATATTCTACTTATGATTTCTAAATGACTTAAATGCTAATTCCACTTTGGTCTTGGTGCAATATTAATTGGCCACTAGTGTTTGGTTGGAAGCTGTAATTGAATAGATGCTTAGACCTTGTGTTAAGACTCAATGCCAAATAAAGCTCCTAAGTTACTAACTTTTTGTAAGGGATCAGTGCCAGGTGGATATGGCAACCATTCCTTCAGCCGAAATTGCTTTAGCTGACAAAGAGAGAAAGCAGGTGGAAAGTTCCAAGAACATAGAATTAGATAAAGAATTGAAACAACCTATTGGAAGTCCAGCGCATCATAAATGCAATGATTGGACAACTGAAAAAGATAATGGCATAATCAAAGAATGGAATAATAAGACAGATGCTCTAAAGGACAGGGGCAAGCAGGAAGTGGTTAAACAAACACTCAATGGAACAGGGAACAATGTCAAACAGGAGGCAGTCATACATAAATCTGGTAAGTCTGTGTGTCTGGAAAGATTAGATCATTTGATAGAGCAAGAAGGTAGATAGGTTTACTAGTGTCAGACAAATCTAACTTTTGATAATATTCTTACAATGGGGTTCAGATTCAAATGCTTTGGCAAAGTGCACCACCACAAGTAACCTAAAAGGCACGCCTGCACCTGCTTCTGTGGATGGCTGGCCTGCAGGTTTTCCTCAATTAGGGTAATGTTTACAGACTGCAGTTGTCTTTCCTTTCTGAAAACTTTGTCTTAATAAGCAGAAAGGCAGAGCACATTTTCTTTTCTCTCACAAAATTAATCTTTACATTGTTCGACAGGTACTACTCAACTATGGGAGCAGTAACAGCTGCTGCAGTGGCTTCCACATGGCCAACAACTTTATCAGTGACAGGAACGTCCTCAAGTGAGAACAGTAGGATGACATCACAGGTGATATCATTTACTCTAGTTTGAGAGTACAAAATTTTAAGTATTTTAAAGTAATTGTTAAGAATCTTTGGTATTCTTCTTTTAAGCCATAAATGAACAAGTGGGATATTTGTTTTGCAGTCAGAGCTTTCCATTAAATCATGTTGCTTTCTCTGTTCTAATATAGATGTTTATCCAAACCTTGCAGCATCAAAATTTTATTTTTCAAGAATCCTATAATTTTTATTAAGGCAAAGAAATTGTAGATTATGTTATTGACAATGATGTGTATGATCTCTATTCAGAATCGTTGTTTTTAATAGGAAAATTTTACTATTTTAGTTACATTCAGAATTAAGATTTACTGATTTTATTTATCACATTTGTTAAAAGTATTATAATTTATAACCAATAATGCAGTTTTCTATAACAAGGTTCTCTATACTCACCACTAATTTACTTAGCTATGCCGTTTCTTAGATTTTGTATTCAACATTAGCTAATGAATATATTTATGACAAATCTTTTGTGCAGCTTCCTCCATTTCTCTTCCCACCACAGCAATCACGAAAGCGCTGTGCAACACATGTGTATATAAGCAACTTCATTGATAGCCAACAACATATGAAACCTAATTCCTTATGGGCAGTTGCTTATGGAAGTCCAACAGTCCTGTATGGGAAAGGTATAATGGGAACACCAGTATCTAATGCTCTTGAACCTGGATCTGTGGGGTCTCTCAAGGAAAAAGAACCTAGTGGGGCAGCTCCAGCTGCCACAAATGTACATGGAGCAAAAGAGAAGGTAGTAAATTCAGTTGTGGATACCGTAGAAATAAAATCTTCACAAAAGCAAACTCAAAATGGACAAAAGAACCACTTGATACCTGTTGAGGTACTGGAATTTTAAATGTGACCATTTGTATATGGATTATGTTTTTATTATTACATTTCTTATAGATATCTTCATGTGTGCAATTTATGTATGTTTTCTGCAGAATGAACCTGCTTTTGGTTTGCCTGTTACTGTATCACCTGCAGCTTCTGTTAGTGGTAGTGGCACAGGAACTGCTAATGTAGCAGCAAGTAATATTTTGGTAACTGCAGCTATGGTTTCTGGTGGCAGCTCTGCATCTACCTGCAGTTCTTCTGTAAGCAGCATAGGGAATGGCTTATTAGTTGGAAGTGTGGCATCTGCTGCTGTTTTAGAGGCTCAACTATTGAATTCAGTTATTCAGCAACCTACTTTTCCTTTCCCTATTTCAACTGGTCCTTTTGTATCAGCTTATGGACAACTTGTATCACAACAGGTTGATGTCTTATTCTTTACCAATGTCTCTTTGGCAATACTGGCCAAGCTTTCAAATTGTGAAAAGCATCGCGGTATTTTGTCTTCATCAATTTTAATTCTTACATTGGTGCAAATCTTTTGCAGGTATCTCCTGTTTTTAGCAAACACCCTTTCTATGACACTCATATGGTGTCTCAACAATTAGCTAACACAACTTCATCAGGTGCTCCTCAAAAGCAACCAAAGAATTCTCAGGGTAGTTTCCCTTCTTCTGGATCTTCCCAGCTGCAATATCAAGAGGCTTTTACATCATCACAAGCTACTCTATCTTTAAGTGGAGCTGCATCACAGCATCCAAAGCATTTGAATGAAAAGAACAATACAGCGGACAACAAATCTGGAAAAAAGCAGATTCCAGTGGTACAAAGAAATATATATGACCAACATTTTACAAGTTTGAATTCTCAGCCGGCAGCACTTACTGGTTGCACAGCCGCATTGCCAATTATTTCACAAGATTTTAGCCTGGTGACAAATTTTGGAGGAAAGCAAACAGGTAAAATGAAACAACAGGCACAAGCACAGACGCTGTCCCCACAACAGGTAACAGCTCAAGTACAGAAACAGCCGAAAGCCTATCTTGTGCCACAATATCACATGACTGCTCCTAGTTTTCATACAGATTTGAATGAGTTTGATAGGGTATCACAGTCACCTTTGAAT
>VDFB02249174.1:0-10656 GCA_007258455.2 Sequoia sempervirens
AGCATTTCAAGCACATTTTGGATTAAAAAAATGCAGTGATGTATGAAAATGGCGCTCATGCTTGGCAATTTCGTTTTTGATGGAATTACAATTCAAACTCATCTATTCACCATTGTGTAAGTATTCAAGTGTTAAGGAAACTTTCTTTCAAAATGATAGATCTCTTCAATATTCGCACCAAAGCGTATAGAGAGGGAGACAAATAGAAATTGCAACACAAAAAACGTTGGAGAGAAACAAGTTCTCAAAGAATGACGCGCATAGAGGAGATGGCGAATGAAGAGGAAGGAAAGAAATGCGAATGAAAACAAAAAGTGAGGGTTCCAACGCATGATGATAAGAAATGAAAAACCGCGAATGGAGAAGAACACACATAGGGAGAAAAGAAACACGAATGAAGAGAAAACGCATGTGGAGAAACATGCGAAATGAAGAAGAACGTGAATGGAAAGGAAAACGCGAATGGGAGGAAAGAAAAGAAAACAAAAACGCGTACAAAGAAAGAAAACAAAACAAAAACGCGTACAAAGAAAACAAGAACAAATGCATATGTTAATCCTTGAACAAATACAGAAATGAAAGAAGAATAAAGACAAAGCAAAGACAACGACTTACCAAGACCAAACACAGAGAGTGTTGAAGGAAGGATGCGAAATCTTCAAAAACATTTTTTGCAGTTTGAAGAGCACTTCGCCCAGCAAGAAGAAAAGAAAGCCAAAAGATCATAACAATGAAAAATGGCAAATTAAAACACCTTTAAGTGAAAAGGAAAATTAAAAACCTAACTCAAGTCGAGCAATAAATTTAGGCACGAAAAGTGGCACGATTGACGAAAAACGCGAAATCATGAAGAAACGTGCCAAGACCATAAAAAAGTTTAAGTGGCGAAGAAAAGTGTAATGGCGCTAAAATTTAACACTATTGTATTTTTAGAAAATCTCACTTCATGCAGGGGCGCTAAATTTTAGCGCCCTTGCACTTTTTGTACTTAGCCAATTTTGAGAAAACTGACCGAGGCCTTTTTCGGTGCCACTCCATTTTAAGTAATTCACTAAAAGTACGGACGGTGAGACCCCATGAAGGATCTGTTTCAAAGTTCTTGCTGAAGCCCGAACATGGGAAGTGATCCCGAATTGTTATTAGGACTTAGAACACATTTCAAGGTGGCAGAAAATCACTTTAGATTATCGTGCTTGGAGACTGCAGAATCTAGCAAGCGGTTAAAGTTTTAGTAGGGGGTTATCCAGAGTGGAGCAGCTGACGCTAGGTCAGTGATAACAAATTCCCATGTTGAAGTCTTGGGGAAACAAGAAAATGAGTATAGAGAGCATACTAATAAGCTGAAAGACATCAGCAAGTTGTCAAAGGAAACTCTCTTGGAACAATCTATCCTTGATGAATACAATGTGGACTTCCTTGAAAAAACAATCAGCATTATCAGGTTCAAATCCACATTTATTTCTCAACATAGAAATGAAGTTCAAGAAGCTAGTAAAGATCTAAATGAGCAGATTGATGAGTTGGAAGCAGTGATTGACATTTTGGTTAATATAAATATCCCTGTGAAGGAAGGCCTTCCTCTGGAAAAATTAAAGAAGTGGAATAATAGGTTTGAGGAAATGATGCAAAAAGAGGAGGATGGCGATGAATTGTTGCTTGATAGACTCATGGATATCAAGGATGAAGTGAAGGCTGCTAGGAGGGAGTTGATTAAATTGAAAGATATGCAAGAGTTTTCCTCCGCAGAATTAAAAAGAATTAAATTTGAAGATGATTGGGTAGATGGGCCTGATGCAGACATACTCCAACAAGTGTTCACTAGCTATGATGAATACCTCCTTGAGCAAAGTACACAGAAATGAGGTGACAATGGAACATTCTATTCCTGATGGATAGTTCTCTCTTTTTCTCCCCTGTTTTGTAGGATCTTGACATGAGTTTAATTGGAGATTTCTCAGTAGTTCTACCTTCCCTTTGGTGTGTCCAGATTTTGGCAACAGATTCATCAACAATTAAACTAAAGATCAGCCAGCGTAGCCACTTCATGCAGTTCCAGTTATCCCTCAATTGGTGGATCTCAATTTTTGATTGAGAGGAATTAATGCAAGGCTTGCCTATATGTAATTTTGGGCTCCATTTTGTAAAGGTCGGCTAATTGAAGAAGGATTAGCCACCTGATGAGATAGCAAATAGTGTTGTCATAGTTTTAGGATTTTATAATTTTTCAAGCAAGATACTTTGAGAAACTCTTTTTACAACTTTATGCAAGGATACTTAGATACTTTTATAGTTTATATAGAGTTTTATGTTATTGTCAAGTTTGAGTCTCAATGGTAATATTAATGAATCATACTCATTCGTATGCCAGTGAATGTTGTGCATAATTGTTTATTATTTGATGCAAATCAATAGAAGAATCCGGATCTGAGACTATTTCATTGAGTTATCTATGGATGAAATTCATTTATGTCTATTGATCTGCTAATTTTAGCAATGAGTTGGTGATGTGTGTTTTGATTTTGGAATAAAGTTTTGATGAATGGTTATGGTTACTAAATTTTGCACTGTGAATGTATGCAATAGTATAGGTCAAGCTATGGATTGCATCATTTTATAGTTTTTCTTACTTGAGAAAACACTCATTGTTAAGATACATGCTGGACGTGAAGAAATTTATATTCATGTTTTGCTGTTCTAAAGCCTTGTTCTATTTTTTTCTGTTTATTTACCCTCGCCCCCTCCCCACCACTCCCCTCATCCCCCAACGTAGATTAGTTCACATGATATAGTTTGTGTTCCCTTTTACCAGCAGGCCCCTTGAATATTATAGTTGCATTGGCCACTAAGTAACATCAGCACAGTTGAGAACCAACTACATAGACCTTGGAAGATAGTTGGTTTTAGATCAGTTATCTTTTTCAAGAGAAATAGGATAGAAATATTTTGTTTAATGTTGTTGTGCTATTTTGACCATCAACAAGTCCCTTTTCCCAACTACAGGAGAACTATATAAACCCACCAACGCTTGCCAAGAAACTCCAGCCTAGGCAACAACCAAAACTATTTCCATCAGCCAACAAGGCATAACCATAACCTTCAAACTAACCAAAAGTACAACATAACTAATACACAATTTATGTCATCTACAAGTGTGCATTTGACCTGCAGAAAATTCAAAGTCTGCACAAATCTCAAGACAAATTTCCACTAAGAGCATCTATTTTCCAATACCAAGGCAATTGAATTCTGCACTGCATCAGACTAATTCTACATAATAGTTCCCACAGATAACTGCATCCTTCCTCCACATTTAATTTTGAAATAGCATTTACGCATGTTTTCAATTCCCAGCTGAATAATTAATTAATCTAGGCTGATTTAAGCTTAATTCTGTGCATTCATTTAATTATCCTAGATTAAAATTAGGAAAAACTATTTTTCCTTTACTGTGATAAAGCATACATATCAAAATCATAATCAAAAACCAAGAGAAGCAGCAGGATTTACAAGGATAACTTTGGAATCTTTTAGGTACTGCAAAAGTACTGGCGCTAAACCTAAACCAACAAATATCAAACAAGATAAAAACCATAATTAAATTACATTATATCTATCAATGGAAAGATTGAAATATTGTTCACTAATACAGAAAATAAAGTGAGAAATGACATTAATTTTTTTTTGAAAAGACATTTAATGTCAAATCATGCTACAACATGGAAGATAAGTTACCTTTGATCTACCAAAAGCAAAAAGGCTAGGCTCCTGGTGTAGGGATTAACCAAAACCAATTGAACAGAATCAACAACATAAACAGATGTTGTAAAGCTGATGCATTCATAGCAACATTGTTAAATATAAAAACGCATCACGCCTATAAACTTTCCATGAAGTGTTATAATATACACAAGTTAAACCACAATTTGTATACATCGGAATAGCTAATTAACATAGTCAATTATAATGTTGGATTTTTATTTACTTTTTTAATTTTACATCAACTTACCCAAATCTTGAGTGGCCTAAATAGTTCTCTAACCACCTGAACTTTGGGTTGAAACATAGCTTTCCCTTCCCTTTGGATATCATTACACTGCATCAAAATTAGTCTGAAGAAAGTTATTTTGCATATTCAAATTATTTTGCATGTGTTCCACTTGGAAATCAAAGTTACAATCAAAACAAGACTTTGTGAAGAATATCTCATCACCTTAAAATAGTAAGAAAGAAAACCATTGCTTCTATTATTTAAATTTTAGACTATACTCTGTCAAGAATCGATATGTCAATATTTGAAGACTAATGTGATCTAGAATGGATTAAGATTTTGGTGGAATACACAATAAATCATCGGAACTAAATGTGTTAATAGGCAGAAGTGATTTACTTCCAAAAACTGTAGCATAAATTTAATTGCAGAATTGTAGTTATATGAACCATGAATAAATTGAAATAAAAATAAAAATAGAAAAAAAAATTGAAAACAAGAGTTTACCTCTTCACTGATTTAGGACATGTAGACAGCCACCTCTAAGAAGATATGTCTAAGCTATTTCTCCTATGTTATTATAAAATGGAAGGTAGCTATCTCTAACAAGATTAGTTGAGTTATTTCTTTAATGTTATTATGAAATGGAAGGTAGTAGCATAGATCTACTCCTCTCCAGCCAAAGGGGTAGATGCACATTACAATATTTTTCACTAATGCAAGGGTGCCTTGGATGTTAGATGTGATCCTAAGGGGAGTGTCTTGCTTAATCTTCTTGGCCCTCAATACTTCCCAATGACCATTATCAAATCTTATATTGGTCCCTTCACAGTGATTGATAATGGCATTGATGACTTCACCATTTCAAGTCTAGCCAATAGTAGTTGATGATCTCCAATTTTCTACGACATTTTCTGTTTGGGGTTCTTATTCCCCCTTCTTGGCTATATGTACTAGTTTCTCGACCACTTGTCTTGGTCGTTTATTGTTGTTTTGTATTTATTTTCTTTTGTTCTTCCCCTTTGTGGAGCCTTTGTAGGTTTCTCTTCCTAGAACTTTCTATTATAAACAATTGTTCTCTTGAGTCCCATTGATCTAGTTTTGGTAATTTGTGGACATTAATATAATTTATTTCTTTCTTTCTTCAATAATTTTGTGCACTTGTTTGAAGAAAGTTTCTTTTGTATCTTGCTCTCTCATTTATGATGGTCCTCATCTTCTCAATCATTGAGTCAATGCCATCATATATCTCTTACAAAAAAAGCTTATACATATCAATAAATAAATCATACTTAAAATGGGCTCAATAAAATACATATATATTCCACATGATCCCACCCAAGATCATACAATTAATACATTATTGAATCAAATTTTAACCAAATAAATTTCTAACTAAAGTGAAACATATAATTTTAGATTCTTTCACTTATCTTCAACTCAAATTTTAAGAATGATCCAAATATGCCTTGCAACATATGACGATTGGTGATAAACATTCAGATCCCTTCAGCCTCAACATGTCTAATGTACCTACCAACATGTTTCAACCAACTTTCATATTTACAGATTTTCCACTTAGAGAATTCATCAAATAGTTGGCAGACATTAAGCCATTCAATTTCCTAAGCTTTTTGCTTAGCAACATCTGCAACTATCTTTCATAATTATAGGAAAATTTACAACAATCACCATGCATTGAACAATACATAGACATTTTGACAAACGGCTTGCAAGCATATGTCATTGCTGATATCTCATACATTAATTCTTGATTTACATTCATATATATATTTCATAACTGATTTACAAGCCAAAATACAACAATTACTACTGTTTTTAACCTCTAGCCAACAATTGATGAAGAAAAATTCTATCAAATAGTTGTCATGT
Source organism: Sequoia sempervirens (assembly GCA_007258455.2). Taxonomy (NCBI): domain Eukaryota; kingdom Viridiplantae; phylum Streptophyta; class Pinopsida; order Cupressales; family Cupressaceae; genus Sequoia; species Sequoia sempervirens. The sequence goes on from VDFB02249174.1 coordinate 5,882, forward strand.
AAACTGAATATTAGATAAAATGATACCTAAAATGCTTGCTACAGAAAAAAGATGTTGTCAATACTGCCCTATTCTGTACAATGGTTGACGTATTTGTTGTACCCAAAATAAATTTTTGCTTCAATAAGGCATTTTGATCAAAATGGTCTAAATCATGTAAAATTGTTGTCAAAAGTCCGTTTTAGGTTAAACAAAACATAGGCTTTTTGTGGGTTTATGCCAAGGAAGATACTTGCAAAATTCTGAAATTTTGAAAATTAGGGTTTCGTACCCTTGTTTTTAGGAAAACCCCTAAAAATAGGACCTTTCCAAAATTAGTTGAAAATGATTTTGATAGGATAATTTGACTTCAAGATCACATTGGTTAAGTCAAAATCACCAAAAATTTTGTTTTACTTTGGTGGGTCTACTTCATTTTTTTAGGAAAAAAGCTAGGACCTCCACAACCATTAATGGCAGATGGTCAGTACCAAGTATCAAAATCTAAGCCTCAAAAGCTTCAAGGAAGAATCAATGGTGAAAGATGCTCCACGACGAAGGGGATTTTCAAAAGTGAAAAATGCTGAAAATATTCTAAAGTCTGGATAATGCACGCCCTATAGAAAGAGGCTACGCAGTCAATACCTTAGCCATTTTTCAAATGCCCGTACACATAGCATGGTGAAAGCAATTGCAATGGTGCATGTGTTCACGTCATCAACAACAATGTTTGAACCAGTCAAGCTATATGACGTATGCGAAGAGATGAGAGTTTTCAAAGAAAATGATGAAACTGCAGCCAAAAGCACCCCTCTGGCCAAGGGTGCCCATGAATTCAAGAGGTCAAAGGAAGTCATCAAGTTTTGCCAAGACAGTCATCTCCTTCGTGATTCTGCTAGCTTTCCAACGCATCACCAAGCAAGTTCACCTAATTCATTTATCACCAGAAAACAGAGGCGAAGATGAAAGATGTTGAAAGCAAGTATCATCAAAGACTGTATGAAGAGCACAAAGATATACTGAGAGGGAGGCGGGGGGCCGGGGTGAATCGGTATATCAACAAAATTTTACCCTTTACAACCTTTATCAACTTCAAACTCTAACACAAATCAACTATGCAAGAATATCTTAATATGAACAAGTTGACACCAAGATTTTATGTGGAAACCCTTGCGGGATAAGACCAAGGTACAAATAATGTACTTTATGAATTATATAAGCTTTTACAATGAATGTAGGCACCAATCTACTTGAATCACCAATTTGTAGTTTAGTAGGCACCAACCTTGAATTCTAATTTAGTAGGCACCTACCTACAAGAAGCATCAACCCCTAAACCTGATTTAGTAGGCACCAACCTATTGTGACCTTTTCACACATCACCCCATTGCAAATGGGGACCCCCAGTAGTTTGCTAGTTTTTAGGATTTTGCCTCCATTCAACAGTTTCATGAGGTCACTACTTTGAGAGTTTCAAGTCAATCTTTTGAGAGTCATCCGAGCTAGGTTGAGAATCCATGCTTGAATCAGTGCGTAAACGTCATGGAAGGGTTTAGAAGGTCTGGGAGACGAGGATCGCCTGTGCTTTGGACCAATTCTGACACTTCCTACTTTTTAGGGAATCTGCTTTTTCACTTTTCCATTTTTGGCATTTTTAGACCAAACAGGGTTTCCCTATTTTTTAGGGATTTTGCTTTTTCTATTTTTAGAAAGTCAACCCTAGTCAAACAAGTCAATGTTTCCATCTTTAGAACCAAAAAAAACCAAAAAATTGAAAAATCAAAGTGAAAATCAAAAAATCAAGAAAATCAACTAAAAGGCATGGAAAAATCGAGCAAAAATCTAGGAAAAATTAGTTAAAAATCATGGGAAAATCACCAAAAATATCAACCCAAAGGCATGAAATTCATGGAAAATGTGCTTAAGTCTAGAGAAATTCGCTCTTGCCATGAAGATCAAGGATGGCGAAGAAATTAGCAAGGTCTGCCCTTAATTTGAGGGACGTGGCATAAGAGCAAGGAAGTCTGCCCAAGCCTTAGTGAGAAGATGGCATGAAGTTTTGGAAGTTGGCCCTTAATTTGAGGGACATGGCATGAGAGCAAGGAAGTTTGCCCTTGCATAATGATAAAATGGCTAAGGCACAAGGAAGTTTGCCCTTGACTTGGCATGCCTTCTCCAAAGTCCACCCAAGCCTTGGCAAGACATTTGTGAAGTTTGCCTAGCATGAGAAGAGGGAAAATTGAAAATTTTGGCTAAGTATTTGATGCCTTGGAAGGAAAATTCAAAATTTGTCTAAGTATGGAGGCCTAAAGAAGAGGGAAAATGCAAATTTTGGCTAAGTATTTGATGCTTTAGAAGGAGAAATTGTGAATTTTGGCTAAGTATGAGAAGAAAGGCAAGTGTTAAGGAAGATGAAAAGTTTGCCATGCCTTGATGAAAGATGGAATAAAGTTGTTGAAGTCCGCCTAGGCCATGGAAATAATTTGATGAAGTCCGCTTAGCATAAGGAAGGGAGAAGAAATTGAAATTTTTCCTAAGTATGGATGCCTAGGGAAAAATCTATGAGGTTGGCTAAATGCACAGAGGAAAATGTATATGGCAAAGAGGCAAGAAAGTACGCCCCTAGCTAAAAGGGATGAATATTTGTCTAAGTATTATGGAATTTTGCCTAAGAAAAAATGTCTAAACACATACTTTGCCTAGAGAAATTCATTCGAGCAAAGAGGAAAATTTGATTACGGCATGAGAAATTGTGCCCAACACAAATTAAAGTCCGCCATGGCAGAAGAAAATGAGGATTTGGCGCAATATTTATTGGCAAGATGGCTAAAATTTCAACTTGGCTAGATGAAAATTGAAATAATTTGGAAAAAAAATTAAAATAGCCATGGGTCAAAAACGAACGGGTTGGAAATAAATTAATTATTTTAACATTTTAATAATTTATTTCCAACACTTAGAAATATAAAATGCCTTGGACAAAAAAAAAAATCGCCAGAGATGTATTGGAAGAAAATAAATTATGCCGGAAAAGAGAAAATCCATGAGCAAAATTAAATTCGCCATGAATTAAAACTTGGAAAAATCAAATTTAATTGGACATTTAATGTTTTTTTTTCAAAATTTCGAAAATCAAAGATAAACATCTAGCAAAAAATCGAATTTTGGAAAATCAAAGAGATTTGCTTGGATAAGCTCGCCATGGAGTTTTTTCGAAAAAGAATAGAAACTTGCCTGTTTGAAGAGGAGAAAACAAATCGAAATTGAGAGAAAAGGATGCAGTTGCTAAAACAAATTGAATTCTTCAGCATTATAATGAGTTTCAACAACTCATTTTTCATAGACTCAGCTGAAGAGAAGTTAATCTCTCGAAATTGTAAGAAAGTTAAGACATGATCAATTCTTCTGCAGGCAAGATTGATTTTCTCAGAGGAAGGAATAATTTTTATTGCTGAAGAAGTAATTTTTCGAAGTGAAGAATTTCTTGGCTGAAAGTCGAACTTCTCAGCAAGACTGGCGCACTTTGTCATTTGATTTTTGATTAAATTCTCGAAGTTTGAATCTGATTTGCAGCTAGAAGATTTTTCCTGAGGTTTGGAGTTCGATTGGATAAATTCATCAATTCTCCTTCTATCTTTTTCATCCTGGCTAAGTTCTGGCTAAATTTCAGTCAAATTTATTTACTTTCAGCTTGCTTTTTTGCAGAAATTTAATATTTTAATAAGCTGAAAGTAAAGTTTTCGAATACAAGGCACGGGAATAAAATATATTTTAAAGTCTCTGTATTAATGTTAGTGTTTTTACTGCAGGTTAATAACCACGGTGGGAGAATCATCAAAGAAGGTGCCAATGAAGTTCGCCAGTAAAGGGGTACAATGAGAGTCAAAGATAAATTCCAAATGGAAAAATGTCGCGAACACTGATCTGGGACATGTGGACTTCGTAGAGTTCAAAAAGAGAGTATATTGACATGCTGGATTACCAACACCAATTGCCAGACAGATGGTGAGGAATGGAATTTTCCAAGCAGCTGGATTCCCGCCTGAAATAGACTGTGTCGAGTTGATGGTAGAATGTGCCATCCATTACAATGCTCAGGAAAGACAAATTGTTGTACCTGACGGAAGGATTCTGGCTCACCTTGGCGAAGTAGCAATACAGGAGGCATTCGGCATCCCAACACATCATCGGACCGTCTACAAAACCAAGGAGGACGCCAAGAGATTGTATGATAGCCAGTTTGAATTGTGCACCACAAATGTTAATAAGTCATGGCTGGAGAAGCCTAGACCATCCACAAAGAAGATGCCTAAGAAGCCACGACGGGCAGATTTTAAAGAGGACTATGGAGATATCATTTTGATGTTGAATAGGATAGCCGACAATCCGCAAGGTGCATATTTTGAAACGTGGATGTACTATTTTATAGATGAAATCACTTCCGGCATGAAGATGTTCAACTGGTCCCGAATGATAAGCGACAATCTTCACGAGCAACTGACCAATTTGGAAAAGACCAAGTCTTTTCATATGAGCTTGTACATTGTCTATTTGTTGGCCAGAACGTACATATACTTAGGACTGATTTGCAAAGGCAAAGTTGGCAATGGGGAGAATGAACTCAAGTCTTACGACAGCTACCCACAACTTCAACTCAAGGAGAAATCTCATTTCAGGCGGGTGCATGATGCTTTCCTAATGTATATCACAAGAATACTTCAAGGAGGAATGCACCAGAGGCTGAGTCACGAAGCCAAGAGCTTGATCAGTAGATATGGATCCTAGTTTATCCAGTT
>VDFB02249175.1:0-25968 GCA_007258455.2 Sequoia sempervirens
TTGAACATTGGGAGTGTCGCTACTGCTCCCAAACTACTTCTTCCACCTATCTTGTTGCAAGAGTTTGTTGCATAGGTCATCAAACTTCAAGTCAACATTGGTGGAGGTAAAGTTGAGAGTTTTAATGAAGTTCCGGTCGAATCGTGGAAAGTTTTTCAACATGATTACCACGATATCCTCTTCTTCCATCTTACAACCAATGGCCTCCAATTGATCGTGTATGTCTTTGATATTCATCAGGTGATCCTACAAAGACATCTTGTTATCCATCATAATGGAAAATATCATATTCTTAAGGAAGAATGCCCTACCCTTGTCTGAGGTTTCATGAACATCCTTTAAGTGTTTCCAGATCTTCGTGCAGCAGTCTTACTAGATGGTATTTCTAGTAGCATCTCATCAGTGACTGAAAACTTGAGAAGTATAACCACCTCTTGATTACTTCAATCATACGTGTCCTTGTCCTTTCTCACAATGGTGGGACGAGCTTCTGTACCCAGAACAAGTGAATACAAACACTGGTACTCAAAGATGGTGACCATCCTTTGCTTCCACATGTAGTTTTTACCAGTGAACCTCTAGCTACTTTCCAACATGATGTTGGTCAAAGATGCCATCCCTCCTATTTTCAAAAGGCACAAAAAATGAGGTAAAATTCTGACTACAAAAAATCTGATTTTTCAGTCAAACCCTAGGTGATCAGCTAGCATAAATCCCAAGGCAATCACATGTCCCAAATCGTATTATTTTTAAAAAAATTTCAAATAAACAAAGGCTAAGAAACCCATGATTTTGTCCAAAAATTGAGAAAAATTTGAAGTTCTTCAGCTTCAGCCACAAATTTTTGAAAAATCCGTCAAAACACACTATGCAAAAAACCCTAGCAAAAAACACACAATTTTGTTGTATAGAAAAAAAAGCCAAAAAACTCAAAAAATCCATGATTTTTAATAAAAAATACTAAAAAATATTTGTAGAAACACTAGCTAAAATTTTTCCAACAAACAAGCGCAAGCATAAAACATTGGTTTGCAGACATGACTTTGTAAAAACCTATCAAAGGCAGGTTTGTAAAAACCCTAGTCACTGGCAAGACCTGTCACAAGCTGTAGGAGGCAAGTCACAGATGTTTTAGATATGACAAACTCAAAGTCGTGAAGAAAACCTTGATACAACCTGTTGCAACAGTCTTAGAACCTAAGCAGAAAACACAAAGGTCATGATTTGGAAAACAAAACTCATGATTTTTACAAGTCGCAAGTTGCAAAAGGCTTTGCCTATAATTTTCAGTCATGCAATTCTTCCACAAAATGGAAAATTCCATACGCAAAATGATTTACACAAGTCGCAAGAAAACAACACACTGGGTCATGGGAAAAAAGTACTCCCAGAAAATACAGATGCATGTCCTAACTTAGCCCACGATTTTTCCAAAAAGTTGTGTAAAACATAGGCACAAAAAACCCTGAAACTTGGCTCACGATTTTTCAAAAAATTGCTCAAAAACATTCCAAGAATTTCAAGTGAAAAAACTTGCAATTTTCAGAGAAAACCCTTGCGAGGCTTTTAGAAAAAAACCCTCATGATTTTTCCTTGTGAAAAACCCTTGTAAAAAAATCGAACAACAAAACTTCTAAAAAAATTTCAAAAAGTCTATTAGGTAAAATCCACATTTTTATATTACACAAAAAATTCACCAAAAAATTGTTTAAGCTCTAATACCATGAAATGGTAATTGATTATCATTATCATTAATAAACAAAGGAGAGGAATACTTCTTATATAATAAGTTACAAGATGATGTTTCTAAAAGGAAATAGGACCGTAAACTGAAAGTTGCTAAAACTAACTGAAAGAAATCTAAATTAATTGAAAGTAAACTAACGACTAAAATGACCATTAAATATTACAATATTACTTTAATAGTCTCATTGCATGAGATGTTGACACTTATCATGATTAGAATCCCTTTATTATTTAGGGTTATTCCTATATAGCACTCAACCGTCATTGTATTCTCTCTTGAGATTTCATGCATTTGATAACTCTTGAATTTTATAGTTTTTTCTTGTTGAAGAATATTGCATATTATTGTTTGCATCTCTCTTATGTGGAAGGTGTCTTTGTTTGTTGTTTGATCCCATGACTTGTGTTTTTCACAATTCTAACATACTTACTAAACAAAACAATCTTTAAATTTTAATAATATTTATTTTTATTTCATTAAGAATTTTAATGTTTAAATTTTAGTTTATATTTAGTATACATGTTGAAGGATTTGCAACAATAAATAAATTATTAAATATTTTATTTAAGATAGAAATTTTTACTTTTACATTTTTAATATTTTGATTAATAAGATTCAATAAATATGTTATAAAGACATTTTTTAAATAAATATTTTATATTAAAATTTTCACTTTTATTAATCTTAATAAATTGTAAATTTTATGTAATTATCTTGAACTTTCTTAAATCGTCAAATAAAAAATATTTAAATAAATAAATTATCATTAATTTTCGTATTAACTGTCAAATTATACACTTGCCCACATCTTCTTTTTCAATACATGGTTTGGTGAGCTTGATCACACATTCTAAGGTTTAACATAATGGTAGTTTTTCTTTCTTAGATTAATTTGAAGGCATAAAAAAATATGTGAGAAGAGATAAATCTAAGTTATAATTTTTTTAATTGATTATCGATTACTAGAAAAGAAGCAAGTTACAATATGCTTAGGCCATCAAGGCCAAAGTTTTAGTTCAAAATAAGGACAAAATAGTTAAGACAATAATACAAACTACATAAGCAACAAAATAGACTAGTAGATATAATTGATCGTCCCCAAAGACATATTACAATATCAAGATTCAATTGTTCCAACTTTCTTCATATCTATCTATTCCAACATATGTTTCAATAGGAGAATGAACATAAAAAATAGTAGCATTATCTCTAACAAACTCTAGCAGAGCATCAGAGTCAATCTTATTTTCTTTAAGTCCAATGTTTTCTAACATGTCAAAAGTAAAAAAAAATGTTTATCCTTTTTGGAATTTCATATACTATTTGAAGAATTTGTCATCAACCATTCTAGCTTCATGAGGCTAGAACTTAGCAATCTTAATCTCAAATCTTTTAATCCATGTTTGTTCTTCATCCATCAACTCTAGAAATTTCTCCTTAGATATCTCGATTGTCATAGTAACTTGCAAGGCAATGTGATGAATAATGAGTCTTCTAAAAGAGTCTATAAAGCACCTTCTCATGCCTTGAAAGATGTCCTCATTTCTCTATTTCCACAATAGCCATAAAATTTCAATGGTAAAAAACAAACCAAACTATGTTAAATAGTGAGCTCGGCCCATTTACATAGCCACAAAGGATTTCAAACTAGGAAAAAGTATTTGAACTATACTAGCCCTCCAAATCCCTTTTGCAAAATCACATTCCTGAAAAGGTGCTCAACAGTTTCAAGGAGCTTACAATAATTACATAAATTTTTAACAAGGTCTAAATTAAAACACATCATACCTAGTGCAAGTCTTTTAATCAAAAGAAGTCATTTAAAACAAGATTTTTAGGCTCAATAAAACTAGACCAACAAAAATTAAGGACTTTCAACCACTTACTATTGTTAAGATTAAGATTCCAATAGCTATTGAGATAATTGATTACTTCTTGGGAATTAGTTAGCATATCATACATTCTTTTAGGATTGATTTTGAAAAAAAGAGAGCCATCAACCCACGTAAAGTTCTCATAGATTGTTAGGAATTAGTGCTTAACATAGATTAGTTAATAATAAATAAATTAACATGCTATTTTTAATTTAATAAATAAAATTGGTTTTGGAAGTTATATTCGCGTAACTAGTTTTATATGGGAATAATGGCTTTATAAAGCAAATACTATGTAATAGTTTTTTAGTGTAATGTGAATGATAGAATTTTGATTCGAGAGAAATCTCATTTTTTCCTCTCTCATTTCAATATGGTATTAGAGCGGGTTTCTTCTTGGACCTCTCTCTGATCTATCTCCATTCATTTGTTTTTTCACAACAATGTTTACAATGGTACTGAGTGAAGACTACGTGCAACTGCTATTGTTTTCTACCATTCTTGCATTTGTCAATAGGTGAGAAATGTAGACCATGTGCAAAACCATTTTGACTCCATCATTCATCTGCATTTCTTCTCTGTCTCTCTATCATGTTCATTCTTGCCATTATTTAACACTTCACTCTGTTCATTGTTGTCATTCCAAAAATTTAAAATTTAAAATTTATATATCCCCCAATCTATTGCAAAAGTGTGTTTGTATCCAAGTGTTAGAAACCAATAGGTTGTCAAAAATTTGGAGGATCTTCATGTTTTTTTCAGCCTTGTAATGAATATCGATTGAGGATTTTAGAATTGTTCATATCACTCTTATATGTTGCATATCAATTGAACTCCATTGACGTTTTGGTGGAGGAGATTTGCAGTTTCACCTGGACAGTGCAATTCAAATCCAATGCACTAGCATATTCGCTATCAATCAATCCATTTTATCACGGACTTCCTCCAATGCAACGGTTTTTCATCTTGACAATTATGTAATTCCAAGACCCAAGGACCCCATTTGGGGAGACCATGAATGTAATTGGAAGTTTGTAAATGTGGGAGGAGAATGAGTGGTGTGAATAAAAAAGGACTATGCACAATTTGTTGGTCAATTATAATGCGTCAAATGGTTTTTCGGCTAATTCCCAGTCTGAGAGTCATGGATGCCACTAATCTGACACTTCAATTTGCCACCATCTAAGGAGTCATAAAGAATGAAAAAGAAATGAGATTTTGAATTGTGCTTCACCACCCGCTATTATAACTGATGAGATGAGATATCATACATATGATACATTGTATTTAGTTTTGTTTCCTTTTAATCTAACATATGTTTGTTTTTGTGTTGCAAGAAAAAACCAAGGCCAACCATCGATATGTTATAGCACAAAATAAAAGGTTCCTATGTTAGCACTAAAGGGGGGTGTTAGAATTTAGTGCTTAACATAGATTAGTTAATAATAAATAAATTAACATGTTATAGTTAATTTAATAAATAAAATTGGTTTTGGAAGTTATATTCCTATAACTAGTTTTATATGGAAATAATGGCTTTATAAAGCCAATACTATATAATAGTTTTTTAGTATAATGTGAATGAAAAAATTTTAATTCGAGAGCAATCTCGTTTTTTCCTCTCATTTCAATATAGATCTCAGTATTAAATCTTAAGGTAATAGGGAAATTCATGTTCTTACAATTTTACTTCAAGATTGAGAAGGTTTTTTTTTTAAACTAAGGAATATTGAAATTACTCCTTAACCCATTGTAGTCCCTTAGATAGATTCCTATCTAGAATATCATTAAAGTAGCTGATACCTTTACTTTTCCAACCTTTTGTTGAACATCCTTGGAGCAATGGAAGAGGTTTATTGTTCCATTTCAAGTATTAAAAAAACAACACACAAAAATTTAACCAAGATTGCATAAAAGTCTATTAAATAAGGAGAAAAAACATCCTTATATAGGATTACAAATGCCTTACCACAGAGGATAAGACTGACACCTCAAAGGATAAGATTGAAAACTCATCGAAAAAAATGGTAAAATCTAAAGTCAACATGACTTTGTTAAAGAAGAATCCTAAAGACTATCCTAAAAGCTAATTGACCGTTACAATATAAAACATTACTATAATACCCTCCCTTAATAGTCATTCTACTAACTACACCAAGCTTATCCAAAAAAATTACAAATTTGTCAAAGACCCAAAGGCTTTGTAAGGATGTTTACAGTTTGATCTTTTGAAAGACAAAATTGTAACATAACCGATCCATCTTCTACAAGTTGTCTAATGAAGTGACAATGTAGATCCACATGTTTGGTAAACTCGTGGAAGACCGGATTCTTGGCAAGATTTAACACCCCTTGATTATCACAAAACAAGGGTGAAGGCTCTGCTTGAGGCATCTTCATGTTTGAAAGTATCCTTCTGAGCCATACTACCTCACAAGCTACTTTCATTATTTCTTGATATTTTGCTTCAATCGAGGAGAGAGTTACTGCCTGCTACTTTTTCTCCTTATTTCTTAATAGATTTTTATGCAATCTTTGTTAAATTTCAGTTTGTTGCTTTTGTAATATGGTTGGATTTTATGCAATCCCCCTGCATTCAACCATGTACTTCCTACCACTATAAAAGATCATTGAATCAGAGCAAGCAATGTACTCTCTGAACCAGTCTCCCCTATTGGTGAAGTGACGTGATGCTCCTGACTTGATACATACCATGTAGATGACTTTGATTGATCTAACGGTCTTCCAGCCATTAAGGCATATAAAGTTGATGCATTCACTTCTAAATTCTCTATGACATGAGCCTTTTTTGAGGCCCTCCATAGTTGGCTTTATGTTTAGCCAACCTCTTTCTGTAGTGCTTCATATGACCCAACTTACCACAATAATGGCATGTGATGTTTTTCAAATTCTTTGTTGCATCCTCATTGTGACCTTGTCCTTTATTGTGTGACGATTTTCCCATGCCTTTTATCTTTGGCTACAAATGCCTCTTCCACACTCATTTCACTGTTGCTACCAAATTGTTTCTTCCACAGGTCCTATTGTAAGAGCTTATTGCATAGTCCTTCAAATCTCAAGTCAAGATCCGTAGCGGTGATATTGAGCTTCTCAATGAAATGCTCATAAACACACGGTAAGATTTTCAATGTGATTACCACCATGTCCTCTTCTTCCATCTTCCGACCAATACCAAACAACCAATTCTTGATGTTCTTGATCTTGAGTAAATGCTCTTGCAAGGATGTTTTCTCATCCATAGTGATCGGAAAAAAGCTTATTCTTTGAAAAGAAGGCCCTACCTCTATCTTAAGTTTCATGGTCGCACAAATGCTTCCAAATGTCAACTGAAGTTGTCCCTATTTCAACTTCAAGAAGCATGGCATCTACCACTGATAATTTGATCAATATGATTGATTCTTTATCTTGTTCATCAAACTTTTCCTAGTCTTTACTCGCAACCATTGGCTGAGTGGTGATACCAAGGATGATCTTTTTGAGACATTTTTACTTGAAGATTATCAACATTCATTTCTTCCAAGTGTTGTAATTTGTACCATTGAAGCATTGGTTGCCTTCCAACATGATGTTGGATAATGAAGTCATGCCTCCCATAATATGAAATCACAGAAAACAAAGTAACTCATTTCTTTTGAAAGAAGACCACTAAAAATTTAAAGGAAAAAAATCCAAAACCCAAGTAGCAATCACACCCCTGATTTTATTAAAAAATTATAAAAAATCTGCAACTATATTCTAGAAATTGCAGATGAGACTCTAGGTGGCGCCAAAAGGATTCTTAAAACCACAATTTTGTTCAAAAATGGTCAAAACAAATAGCAGAAAGTCACCTAACAACCTAGGCGCTCACGTTTTTGTCAAAAATGTCAAAACAAACAACTAAAACATGTGGAAAAGGTCATGAAATTGCCAGAAACATGTGTGGAAAATGACCTAGCCGTCAATTTTTTTTCAACCCATTGCCCATGGAAAAATAAAAACTTTGTGCATGACCTTTAGAAGAAGAAAAAATGGCAACGCGTTTTGTAGATTAAACAGTCGTGATTTTCCACTAAAAATGCCACTGTGCTTTATAGAAAAATGGCATGACTTCGAGTAGCAAAAACCACACGATTTTTTTGGAGAAAAAATCCTGCATTTTCTAAAAAATTACTACGCAAATTTGTTACTACTGACCTTGGCACTTTTTTGTGAAAAAATCCACCCAAAAACTTCATGGAAAAAATCCACGATTTTTATTGAAACTAGGGGAGAAGACCCAGTAGCCGCCAGGGCTAACTTCGCGCAACCGTAGAATACAAACTGTATGTCGAATCGGAAAAAAAAATTATGGGTTTTTTTCGCACCTGAGTTAAGATCTTATAACTAAGGTTTTGGCTTTTGGGCAATTCGGTAGAGTGCGGTAGCATCCGATATGCGCGCGTATGTCAAAAAGACCCCTTTTAGAGGTGCCGCCCGGTTATCATCACCTAATGTCCCAATACCCCCTACATATAACCACCAATAAAAAATTAAAAAAACACCTAATTATGTCACTTTTAATATCTAATTAAAACTCTTTTATCATTCAAATCCGCTCAAAAGTGAATGGGTCTAATTCACGCTAGCACCTTCTACAATCAATTTCGCACCCATTACAAATCACTCCTACATATTAATCTCCTTACTAAAGCACCGGACACCAAACACATTACACCCCAATTAATCTTTATTTGGGGTCCGATTGACGCATATGATTAATGTTTTTTTGTGGGTATCCCATCATAACCATTCGCTTTGCCACGCGCTGTCTGGAAGGTTCCCGGCGATGGAGAAGGCTGCGGATGGCGACGGCTCCCCACAGCTCCTCCACGTGCGCACGGCTCCAGGTAGCATCTAACATCGTCTACCTTGTGAATATGCAAACAATGGTACTGGTTAATCATTTTCTTCTGCATCTTTCATGACCCGTGAAGGGTTTATTCGAGTGTTAAGACCCGTGAAGGGTTTGTTCGACGTTTGATAAATTATTACTGCTTGTCTATGAAGTAAATCATGCATCTTACATGCATCTCGCCATGTGTTGTTTTATTCTGCTAATGTCATGGTATTGGCGTTATACACACGGGTTTTTTTGGGGTAAAATGATTTCCTGTCCTCATGTTACCGCGTGCTCACAACGTGGTAAATTCGACTGTATCATGATTTTGTCTGCAGAAATGATAACGAATTTCGTGGGTTTGTGAAAACCCTTGCTTTGTTTTTCCAAATGCGGGTTTTATTGTGCTTAAATTATTAAATACGACCTGGTAAAGTCGATTGTCTCATGATTTTGTCTCCAGAAATGATCAGGAATTTTGTGGGTTTGAACACATGTCTATAAAAAACCCATGTCACTTTGGGCATAAATCGACAAACCCATTAAAAATAAATATGTTTTTGTGAAAACCCTTGCTTTGTTTTTCCAAATGCGGGTTTTATTGTGCTTAAATTATTAAATACGACCTGGTAAAGTCGATTGTCTCATGATTTTGTCTCCAGAAATGATCAGGAATTTCATGGGTTTGAACACATGTCTATAAAAAACCCATGTCACTTTGGGCATAAATCGACAAACCCATTAAAAATAAATATGTTTTTGTCAAAACCCTTGCATGGTTTTTTCCAAATTCGTGTGCTTAATGAATTAATCTCATGAAACCCTTGTTTGGAATATTCTGCATCTATACACATACACACATACATATATACATAATGTATGTATATATGTATGTCTGTATGTGTACATACATATATACATACATGTATGCATGTATGTATGTATGTATGTACACATACAGACATACATATTTACATACATGTATGTATGTACACATACACACATACATATATACATACATACCTATATATACACATGCAGACATACATTATACACTTACAGACATACATATGTACATACATGTATGTATGTACACATACAGACATACATATATAGACATACATACATACATACCATACTTTCCATTGCACATACAGCAGGCCTCAGGTAACATCTAACATCTTTCTCCTTTGAATATGAAAACAATGGTACTGGTTAATCATTTTCTTCTGCATCTTTCATATTACAAAAATGTATGTATGTATGTATGTGCACATACATACATACATGTATATATGTATGTATGTATCGAAAGCAACGACAAGCATCCTCTGCACATTCCTCTAATATCCCAAGTATTAGGTAGGTACTTATAGTTATTTTCATTTATGCAGTGTCTTCTTACTTTATACATTCTACCATTTGTAAAGAAATTTCTACTTTCCATTGCACATACAGTAGGCTAGCATACATATATTTGTCATTTTACATTCTGTGTCTCTTGTTCATTCAACAAATCGATGTATATGTGTATCCTTTGCCTATCCTTTCAAAATGCAAACAATGGTACTGGTTATTCATTTTCTTCTGCATTTTCACGACCCATTAAGGGTTTATTCGATGATGTCAAAATTATTACTACTTGTTTATGAAATAAATCATTCCTCTTACACTCCTTTTCGCCATGTGTTGTATATATGTATGCATGTATCTATGTGTGTATGCACATACATACATACATACATTTATACATATATGTATATATGTATGTATGTACATGCATACATACATACATACATGTATATATGTATGTATGTACATGCATACATACATACATACATGTATGTGTGTATGTATGTATGTGCATACATACATGCAGACATACATGTATGTATGTATGTACATGCATACATACATACATACATATGTACATATATACATATATATATGCATGTATGTATGCATGTATGTATGCACATACATACATACATACATATATGTATGTGTGTATGTATGTATGTGCATAGATACATGTATGTATGTCCATATGTGTATGTATGTATGTATGTATGTATGTGCTATGTATGTACATACATACATACATATATAGATACATATATATATATGTGTGTATGTATGTATGTATGTATGTATGTATGTATATGCAGCTACAAAGATAGCGCGCGGCAAAGCGAATGGTTATGATGGGATACCCACAAAAAAACATTTGTCATATGCGTCAATCATACATACATACATACATGTATGTGTGTATGTATGTGCATACATACATACACACATACATGTATGTATGTATGTATGCATGTACATACATACATACATACATATGTACATATATACATATATATATGCATGTATGTATGCATGTATGTATGCACATACATACATACATACATATATGTATGTGTGTATGTATGTATGTGCATAGATACATGTATGTATGTCCATATATGTATGTATGTATGTATGTATGTATGCACATACATACATATATAGATACATATATATATGTGTGTGTGTATGTATGTATGTATGTATGTATGTATGTGCAGCTACAAAGACAGCGCGCGGCAAAGCGAATGGTTATGATGGGATACCCACAAAAAAACATTAGTCATATGCGTCAATCGGACCCCAAATAAAGATTAATTGGGGTGTAATGTGTTTGGTGTCTGGTGCTTTAGTAAGGAGATTAATATGTAGGAGTGATTTGTAATGGGTGCGAAATTGATTGTAGAAGGTGCTAACGTGAATTAGACCCATTCACTTTTGAGCGGATTTGAATGATAAAAGAGTTTTAATTAGATGTTAAAAGTGACACATTTAGGTGTTTTTTCTGCTTTGCAATGTATATTACTGATATATGATTGTATGACTCTATGCATGCATGCAAAGCTGCAAAAAATCACAGATATATAAGGCTTCCCAAATGAACATCCAATCCAAATATAGTGCAGAATTCAGTCATATCATCTCTAAAAACCTACGTAACTGGCAGCTACAAATTCAAATGCTATAACAAATTCATATTTGAAACACAACAATCAAATTGAATGCATTCAATTGTCAGATTCAAATTTCTAAATAAGAGGGATAGCAGCCAGTGGCATTCACAATTTTTCTCCTCTACTACTATATTCGCAATTGAACTTGATTAATTATGTGTTGTTGTACATGCATTATTTCAAAGGTCATATGATGTTTGTATGTTACTAGCCTCGGTTGTGACTACCCATGGTTGTAAATCTTTTCTTGCAGGCATGGGAGAACAAGGAGAGGTGGTGTAACGATGTTCATGGTGGGCAGTTTGGTAATTGTGTTTATCAACACACCAAATAATTAAGGATTTTTTGTTCAAATTGTTCTAAGTTTCAATTATTGTTCTATATTTTTTACTAACTAGTATATCTTTTTATTTATTTCAATAACTATTGTCCATGTTTGTTTGTTGTATTATATTTGTTTGTTGTGGCAGGCATGTCAAATGGCTAGGAGGTTGTGAAGACCATGTCAATTTGTAAGATTACATATCAGGTAAAGTCTTTCAAGACTTTACTTTGGCTGTGACCCGATAGACATTGTGTTCATTTATAATGTTCATTTTTATTATTCATTGTAAACTTACATTTACAATTTACAATTAAATTAATTTCCAAGTGTATGTGTTCAAAAATTTATAGTTTCAAATAGATTAATTTATGGATATGTTGCATATAGATGTATAGTTATATGTATGCATATACTTAGTTGTGTATACATATGTATGTATGTATGTATGTATGTATGTATATATATATATATATATATATATATATATATATATATATATATATATATATATATATATATATATATATATGTACATATATATATATGTATGCATGTATACACAACTAGGGAGGTTGTAAAGAGCAAGTCAATTTGCATGATGACATTTCAAGTCAAGTCTTTCAAGAGCTTACCTTGGCTGTGACCTGCTAGACATTGTGTTCATTTATGATGTTCTTTTTTCTGATGATGTTCATTCATTAACCTGAACAATGGGATTTGATTTATGGTGGGATTTGTTGATTTTAGGTGATCAGATTAATTGCACAGAAAATAATTCAAAATTAGACAACATACATAGATGTGAGAAAATACATAGAAACTTATTGAATTATTAAGTTTGAATTTTCAAAAAGTCTGATGTCAGGGAAAATACAAAGTTTGAATTATAATGTTTTCAACCTTTACCAAATGCATTATTTACAAAACATAGATCTTGAATAGACTAGTGAGTCATATTTTTAAATCACATCAATGATAGATGAATACAACAAACACAAAACTGATTTCGAATCACAAAAGTATAGATCATTAACTTGGAAAGAAGACAAGGAGTCTTCATATATACAAAAAACACATTGGAACACATCGAATTAGATAATTTGAGAACACACTACCATTTAGTTCTACAAAATTAGACACTAGTATCCAAATGCTATCCAATACAACAAACTAGTATCCTTTGACTGTCCAATACAATAGTCCAGCATTCAGTTTTACAAAAAACACTCTAGCACACTTCGAGGTCAAAAAATTGACAACAAAAAATCGTAATCAGACATCGACAGATCTGATTATGAAGTGGTGTGTCCTTGGGGGTCAACTGACTCTGCGTCAACTGGAGAAGATGTTGAGGACTGCGGATTGTTCTGTATGGCACTTGCTATACAAGCAAGCAATGCATGATTTGCCTCTGGAGTTAGCTGTAACTGTGGAGAGCAGCCTTCAGAAGACCCATTTTGTAGGCTGCTAAGAGCTGCAAAGGCTGGAGACAAAATGTTAATCATGTCCCTTAAAATTGGATGTTGACTTGGAAGAGGAGTTGTAGGAGTACTCTTACTTCTGTTTCTTTCTGCTCTTTCCGCCTGCTTTTGGTTTTCCTTCAACTGTCTAGCAATCTTTGCTTGTTCCCTTTGAAGCTCTTTTTCATGTCGCTGCCTCAGTTTCTCCTCTGCAATTTTTTGTTTTTTTGCAGCACGCTCCAATCTATTTGCCTCCCTCTGTGCGAGGATTGCTTCTCTTTCTGCCTTCCTTTCAGCCATTTGCTCCTTTTTCCTTTGCTGCAATTCTTGGTTTCTTTGCTTCTGTGCCTCTTGTTCATTCAGCAAATTGAAGAAATCATCCGATGTCAAAATTTGAGACTGCCTACTAAGGCGTAGGACCCCATTGCGACCTCTGTTAGATGATTGGCACACTCGTTGCATTGGGAGTTGCAAAATAGTGCTTATGCTGCCTACTGGTTGCTGATCATTGACTTGTGTGCATGGTACATAGTCAGCCTCTTCATCATTTGAGTCATTACCATCGACTCCATCCTCTTCATCATTTTCAGCCTCCCAATTTCTCCCATTTGTGAAGTAATGGATTACATCTTCAGGATCAACATTCGGTGGTGATGGCATGGACAACCCTTCATCCACTTGAGTGAAATTGAGATGCACCCCTACGTTCAAAGCTGCATCTTCAAATTCAGATGGCAGATTCAGACTCTTTTCATTTTCAACTGCCTGATTAGATGATCGAACTGCTGGTTCTTGTTGAATTTATGTTGCCTCAATGTTTTCTGGATTTGGGGGAATGTTTGCAGAAAAGGTATCCACAAACTGTCCAATCTGTTCCTCATTCCAACCTGCTATCCTCAAACAAGTCTCAGCTGCCATGAACTGTGCCTCTTCATCAGCTGTATCACCCTCAGTTTCTGCTCCCAATGTCGTTCCTTCCTCTTCAACCACAAAAGCTTGGCTTGGCCCCATATCCAAGTCAAGTGCATGTCGATCTAATGGCCAAATTCCTATTTTTCTAAAACCACTTGCAATGTTATTAGGAGTCAAAGCTTGTGCAAAAGCTTTGCTGGCAAGTGTTGCCAACTCTTCCCTTCCAATGTCAAGTTGAGGATTTGCAGAGAGCCATATAGTCCTTTGCTGTTTGAAGTAGTTCTTAAATGGTGAGAACACACTAACATCAAGGGGCTGCAATTTGTGACTGCAATGTGCTGGAAGTGTGAGCAAATCTATTCCCATAGCCTTTGCTACTTCAACCGTTTTGAATGCCACATGGCTGCCATGACCGTCAAAGATTAGAAGCTTTTTGTTGGTTGGTGACACACCTCCTGGGACATTTTTTGCGAAGTGTTTTAACCATGCCACAAATAATTCTTTGGTCATCCAAGCATGCTCTTGGATTGCCATGCATGCCCTTGGCTCACAGTTAACAATATAGTTTTTAATGTTCCTTTTGGACTTGAACAAATAGTAACCAGGTATAGCTTGACCTGCTACACTAACACAAGCTAGAACAGTGATCCATTCTCTGCTTTTAGCAATTAATTGTGGAACACATTTCGTCCCTATTTTTGCAATAACTCTCATTGCACAATTTCTGCCAGCTTGCACACCTGTTTCATCACAGTTCCATATGTTGTTGGGCCCATAATTAAGTTTGCTGTACAACTCCTCCAAGTTATCATAGAATGAAGAAACTATTTCGGGCCGCAGCATTATAGCTCGATCTGTGTCCACTCCTTCGGGTGTTCGAATTGTCAGATCAGGATGCCTTTGACGAAATCCAACCCACCATGACCTCCCTGGTATCCCATTTGTGAATGGGTTAGGCCTCACTCCAACCATGTGGGCCACCGTTGACTTAAGCTGTGACACTTGAAGGCCATGGCCAATATTAGCCATATCTTTACACCATTGCACAATTTCAGCTTCTTCTTCGTCAGTCAGGATTGTAGGTGGCCCCCTCTTTTTTGTGGATGTCAGACCATTGAGCCATGACCGCAAACTGCTAGGCGAGATTCCCCATTTGATCGCTGAACGTCTGATTGTCATGTGATGGTCTTCAACATCTGCAATGGCTTTGTCCATGTCATCCATAGACCAACTTTTGATGCTATGATCTGGGGTTGTCACTTGGTCAGCAGATGGTGGTTCCATTTCTATGTCAGTATTATGAACAGCAGGTTCAAAACCATCATTTTCATTGGTCTGTGCTGCATTATCAGAAATAACTTCCTCGTCCATGTTTACTGCTGGCTCTTCGTCAACATCTGGAACATTGAATGTCACTACACGAGGTACTCTATTCAAGCGCCTCAGACCCGATCTTTTCCTCTTGTGCCTTGGTGCCATGATTGTCAATGATCAGCTACATTGTAAGTGATCAAGTGTCAGAAAAACAGTGTATAAACATTGCAAAACACAGATATAAATACAAAACACAGGTATAAACTTTGCAAAATATAAAATAGATCTATTTTATCATTCAAATCTGCTCGAAAGTGAATGGGTCTAATTCACGTTAGCACCTTCTACAATCAATTTCGCACCCATTACAAATCACTCCTACATATTAATCTCCTTACTAAAGCACCAGACACCAAACACATTACACCCCAAATAATCTTTATTTGGGGTCCGATTGACGCATATGACTAATGTTTTTTTTTTGGGTATCCCATTCTTTAGTTAAATGTATGCATATATCTGTACATATACATATATATAGATATATATACATAGATATATGTATGTATATATATCAATGTTCAAAGCACATTGTATAGACTTGGGTTTTGAAAAAAGAGCAGAAGAAATTAACCAAGGGTTTCATAATAATAATTCCTCACTGGTAGGAATACAGAAGTGCGTTTTGAGATAGATGCAGAATATCCCAGGCAAGGGTTTCATGAGATTAATTCATTAAGCACACGAATTTGGAAAAAACCATGCAAGGGTTTTGACAAAAACATATTTATTTTTAATGGGTTTGTCAATTTATGGCCAAAGTGACCTGGGTTTTTTATAGACATGTGTTCAAACCCACAGAATTCCTGATCATTTCTGGAGACAAAATCATGAGACAATCGACTTTACCAGGTCGTATTTAATAATTTAAGCACAAAAGAAAACCAAATTCACTTTTTTTTAGGGTATGTATGTATGTATGTATGTATGCAGATACATACATACATATGTACATATGTACATATGTATGTATGAAGCTGCATACATACATGCATACATACATATGTATGTATGAAGCTGCATACATACATACATACATAAATGCAATGTGGGAAAAGGAGTGTAAGAGGAATGATTTATTTCATAAACAAGCAGTAATAATTTTTGAATCATTGAATAAATCCTTCATGGGTCGTGAAAGATGCAGAAGAAAATGATTAACTAGTACCATTGTTTGCATTTTAAAAGGATAGGCAAAGGATAGACATACATCGATTTGTTGAATGAACAAGAGACACATAATGTAAAATGACAAATATATGTATGGTAGCCTGCTGTATGTACAATGTATGTATGTATCTGCATATATATATATATATGTATGAAGCTACATACATACATACATACATATACATATACATATACATGTGTGTGTGTGTGTGTGAAGCTGCATACATACATACATACATAACTACAATGTGGGAAAAGGAGTGTAAGAGGAATGATTTATTTCATAAACAAGCAGTAATAATTTTTCAATCATCGAATAAATCATTCATGGGTCGTGAAAGATGCAGAAGAAAATGATTAACCAGTACCATTGTTTGCATTTTAAAAGGATAGGCAATGTGGGAAAAAGGAGTGTAAGAGGAATGATTTATTTCATAAACAAGCAGTAATAATTTTTGAATCATCGAATAAATCCTTCATGGGTCGTGAAAGATGCAGAAGAAAATGATTAACCAGTACCATTGTTTGCATTTTAAAAGGATAGGCAAAGGATAGACATATACATCGATTTGCTGAATGAACAAGAGACACATAATGTAAAATGACAAATATATGTATGGTAGCCTGCTGTGTGTGCAATGGGAAGTAGAAAAATATAAACAAATGCTATGCTATTGTATTGGACAGCCAAATGAAACATATTTAAACAGACTAATAGACGTATATATGTGTTTGTCTATGTATATATATATATATACACACATATACATATTGAACCCTGATAAATGACCCCCCTGACAAATGACCAAAAATAAACAAGAGACATATAAGAAAAAATAAATAACAACTATAAACCCTGATATAAACACTGAAGTAAATGACAAATGAGGAAAAACAGACAAATATAAATATAGGTACCATAGTCTGCATTTTCAATGGATAGGCAAAGGAAACACACGTATACATCGATTTGCTGAATGAACAAGAGACACGTAATGTAAAATGACAAATATATGTATGCTAGCCTACTGTATGTGCAATGGAAAGTAGAAATTTCTTTACAAATGGTAGAATGTATAAAGTAAGAAGACACTGCATAAATGAAAATAACTGTAACTACATACTCTGCATTTTCAATGGATAGGCAAAGGAAACACACATATACATCGATTTGCTGAATGAACAAGAGACACGTAATGTAAAATGACAAATATATGTATGCTAGCCTACTGTATGTGCAATGGAAAGTAGAAATTTCTTTACAAATGGTAGAATGTATAAAGTAAGAAGACACTGCATAAATGAAAATAAATATAAGTACATACCTGAGACTTTGGATATAAGAGGAATGTGTAGAGGAATGTGCAGAAAATCTTTGTCGTTGCTTTCAACTTTGCTGGGAGTAACATGCAATTGTGAATGCTGCTGGCTACTTTCCCCCTCTTATTTAGGAATTCGAATCTGACAATTGAATGCATTGAATTTGGTGGTTGTGTTTGAATTTTGAATTTGTTAGAGCATTTGAATTTGAAGCTGCAAGTTACGTAGGTTTTTAAAGATGATATGCATTCAATTTGGTGGTTGTGTT
Source organism: Sequoia sempervirens (assembly GCA_007258455.2). Classification (NCBI taxonomy): domain Eukaryota; kingdom Viridiplantae; phylum Streptophyta; class Pinopsida; order Cupressales; family Cupressaceae; genus Sequoia; species Sequoia sempervirens. The sequence goes on from VDFB02249175.1 coordinate 18,356, forward strand.
TGAATTTTGAATTTGGTAGAGCATTTGAATTTGAAGCTGCAAGTTACGTAGGTTTTTAAAAGATGATATGACTGAGTTGTGCATTACATTTGGATTTGATGTTTAATTGGGGAGCCTTACACCTATATTTAATTGTGCAGGTACCTATAGGAAATGAAATAAGTACATATAGCTGACATGGAGTGTGTGAAAGACTGTGCAAAGGAGTTTGTGATTATGTCATCTAAAGCACCAGTAGCTGTGCATGTATACTTGTAAATATAAAATGTAGTGAGGGACAAACATTTGCAAGTGGGGGTAATTGTAAAAAGTAAATGATTTAAATAAAATTGTAAATGGGCCTTTTTATGTGCAAGTGGAGTTCTTTTATAAATGCAAAGGCATGTTTAGTTGTGTACTTTGATTGGTGAGTGACTCATTCTGTTATGAGCAGCTATTGGTGTTGTTGTAATTTTCTATTGGTATTGTTGTAATTTTATATTTGTTAATAAAAAGTTTTTTTGTGGATCAGAGTTAATTTTTTTTTGGGGGGTGGAGTGAACCTGGAGGTGGCGGTTATTCAATGGGTGGTAGCTACTGGCTCTTCTCCCCTAGGTTACATTTTTAAAAAATCTGAACTAATTCCATACATTGTCTTTTTGGTACTTTGTGTCGCGTGTTCCTCAAACTGTCACCATCAACACCAATACCTAGGCCTTCACACATTCTTAGATCTCGAAGCTCAACTTGGACTTTGATATCATATTACAAAAACAACACACATAAAGTTAACCAAGCTTGCATAAAAATTTATTAAGAAATAAGGAGCAAAAGCATTCTTATGTAGGATTACAAACATCTTATCCACTAAGGATAAGACTAACACCTCAAGGATAAGATTGACAACTCATAGGATAAGATTGAAAAATCATAAAGCAAAAAGGTAAAATCTAAAGTCAACATGACTTTGTTAAAGAAGAATCCTAAAAATTATCCCAAAAGCTAATTGACCATTACAATATAAAACATTAATTTAATATCAAGTTCCACCAAACAGATCTAAAATTATAAACTTTATTAAATTACCTTTATCATATGCATTGCAACCTTTAATGAAGCTTATAACTATTTCCTAAGCTTTTCATAAGCTTTTAAACACACTAGAGACAAAGGGGGAGATAGGTTCAGAATTACCAAATAAAATGTCGTGTGGGTGTAAACCTTTACACTACTTAGCATTCTTGGGGACAACCAACTAAATGGTATTTCTAAAAGCACTTTCTGAGGTTCCTCACCAGTAAATGACTTGATTATTCATTTAGGTTCAAGAGTAATTCCTTGAACCTTCAAATCTTTTAGCCCAAGACCTCCTTTCTTTCTATCCAAACAACACCAATTCAAGTTCACTGCTACTCTTTTCTTATTACCTTTCCCATTAGACCAAAGGTAATTCCTTGTAGATATATGAATGTCATTAATTTGGTAGCTAATAAAGAACCAAAAAAAAGCATGGTAAATGTTATAAAAGGACAATATTTTTTGACATATTTGGAACCTACCAACCAAGGACAATTATTTCTTATTCCACTTAGAAAGATTTTTACCAATTTTATCACGAATCTAGTCCCACATCTCTTTCACAGATGTGTTAACAAAAAAGGGAATACCAAGATACCTTACCTACTTGTTAGGTCCTCCCCATTGTAACCCTTGTTTACCAAACCATTTAGGTGGAGAATCCTACCAAATAAGTATAGTAGATTTTCTCTTAGATATTTTTCCTCCAAAATCTTTACAAAAACTATTCAAATCACTCAACATTTTGTTTAAATTTTCTTTTCACACATCCACAAAAATTGTTGTGTCATCAACAAATTGAATATTCAACAAGTCATCATTGCTATGCAAATATTAACCTTTTACTTTTTCTCCATTAAATACTTGGTTCTAAGGAGAAAGTGAAGGGCATCAAAAGCAATTACAAAAATTACAAGAGCCAAAGGACAACCCTACCTAATAGATCTTTGCAAAGAAAAAGGATCAAATAAATTACAATTTACTTCAATTTGGGCACTGGCATCCTTGAATAGCACTTTGGCCATTTCCAAAAATTTAGGGGAAAACCCAAAACTTCCAAATTCATAACAATAAAAAACTATTCAACCTCTCATACACTTTCTAAAAGTCACGGAGAAGCATGCAAGCATTTTGATCACTGACATTAGCCCAATTCATAGCCTCCCAGCTAGTTATCAAATTTTCCAATATGCATTTGCCTTTAATAAATCCTGTTTGAGTTGAATTAATAAAGTTAGGAAGAATATTAGTAAGTCTAAAGGCTAGTACCTTAGCCAATATCTTGTATGACACACTAAGGAGTGTGATAGGCCTCCAGTTTCTCATTTGAATTTTGTCACCATCTTTTGCTAATAGTTTAATAATACCTTTATTAATCTCACTCCCCAATGATCCTTTCCTGATAGCTTCCTTATAAACCAACAGTAGGTCATCAAAAGTCCAATCAATATTTTTCTTGTAAATTCAGCGAGTAATCTATCACTACCAGGATATTTTTCATTCATGAAGAATTTAATAGAATTACAAATCTCTTCTTTACTAATATCTTTTACCAAAAAGTTGACATCCCACCCTTTGATTTTCTTTGGAATTATTTACCTACAAAATTCTTGAGCTTCCCCACATTCAACATTCTTATCACTAGATATGAATAGATCTTGATAATAATTTTTGAATTCCTCCTTAATAATACAAAAGTCCAATCAATATTTTTCTTGTAAAATTAAGCAAGTAATCTATCACTACCAGGATATTTGTCATTCATGAAGAACTTAATAGCATTACAAATCTCTTCTTTACTAATATCTTTTACCAAAAAGTTGACATCCCACCCTTTGATTTTCTTTGGAATTATTTTCCTATAGAATTCTTGATCTTTCTTGCATTCAACATTCTTATCACTAGATATGAATAGATCTTGATAATAATTTTTGAATTCCTCCTTAATAATACTCAAATCCTTGATTTAAATATTGTTGGAATTGATTGTCAATGATGCCAAAAGAGTGTGAGAGATTGTTAGAATATTTTCATTGATGTCAAAGGTGAGAAGAGCACTTTGTCAATAGAAGAAATCGTATGATGGAAAAAGGCTAAAGGCCACTAATCGATGCTCAAAGACCAAGTAAAATTATATTGAGAAGAGATGATAAAAGATGAAGTGTGTGAGAGGAGCAACAAAAGATATATTAATAATGAAATGAATCATATAGCAATGATGAAGTAAATCAAATTCAATAAAGGACCGAATTAAATATCAATAAGGGAATGAATAGAAGATGTCTTATGAAGTGCTTCTTACATGATAAAGAAATTAATTAATTAAATAAAGATTAGTTTTAACCAAAAGTCACAAGGGTATGGTGAAGGGTTGTCTCATGATGAGACAAGATATATAAGAGAAGTCATTCCATGAGATGTTATGTGTGGGAAATTTTTATCATTCAAGAGCTAGTGAGGAATAAAAAAAGGAAGGTTTTATCATTCAAAGAGAGAACTATGTGGAGGATAAAAATATATATTATTATGGATATGTGTTAAAAGGCGGCAATTAGTATTAACAAAAAAACATTCTTTTAAAGAGTTATCTCTTTTCAAAGAGATGCAACTCTTCATTGAGATGTAAATATATAAATAGATGTGTGTGAAATAGAAAGGAAGATCTATTAGTCAAGAGATAAGTGTGTGGAGGATAAAAATATATATTATTGTGAATATGTGTGAAAAGACAACGATCAAGTTTGAAAAGGAAGAAATTATTATTTAAGAAGAGTCATGACTATTTGAAGGGTCATTATCTTTGAAAGGATGTATCTCTTCATAGAAATATGAAGATATAAAAGGTAATAAGAAATATGTGAGAAGTGTGGAATAAATATAATATCATACACGCAGATTTGTGAAGAAGGGAAGTGTGTGAGACACAAAGATATATCATTCAAGAACAAGAAGATTTAAGAAGAACAATATATGCAAATTTGTGTATGAATATTTAAGAAGAGAATATATGCATATTTATGTGTGAAGATTTTGAGGAGAGAATATAAAAGAGATCATTAAAGGCTATTTTTAAAGAAGAGTTATTCTCAAGAAGACAAGATTCTATTGAAGAGGTTGCCTCATATTGGAGAGGTCAATGCCCCATATTGACGAGATGAGATTGGTGCCTCATATCAAAGAGATTGGTGTCTCTTACTGAGTTGGTGCTCAGTTGTGGGGATTGGTGTCTCCAGTGGGTTGGTGCCTACAAATTCTACAAGTGGGGATTGGTGTCTCCAATGGGTTGGTGCTCACAAATTGTATAAGAGGGGATTGTTGTCTCTTGTAGGTTGGTGCCTACAAAGATTGTAAAAGAGATTATATAAAAAGCAATATCTTGTCGTGGTTTTCTCCCATAAGTGTTTCCATGTAAATTGTGTGTTCTTCTTGTGTTGCATGTAATTGTTGGATCTTTTGTGAATGATATTGTGCAATTGACATTATTGTGGTTGTTAGTTTAAAAAATGAAGAATTGTCTTATACTGATTAACTCCCCCATCCCCCCTCTCAGTATAAGTGTGTGCTCATCAAATATTATTAACCCAAATTGATCCAAGTGCCTCTTTGTTGTATTTTATTTTGATAAAATTAAAGAAAATTCAAGATCTTGGATCCCCAACTTTGAGCCAATTCATCTTAGATATGATTTTCAACCCCTGAATTTTCTTTTCCTGCACACATCTTAGATTTTGTTTAATGGTAGCCATTGGGTCTAATAGATTCTCATTATTAGGATTATTTTGAAAATCATCAATAGAGGAAAGATCCTCATTCAACTTATTTTCAACTCTTGTATTATCTAGAGCCATCTTCTTACCAATAGTTTGCAAAAGAATTTTCTAGCTATGAAATTTTTTTATTCCATTTTTCAATATGAGATAACCCACTGAACATCTTCCTATTGATCTCCCTTAGTGTAAAAATGCCATTATTGCATTTTCATTTTTAAGAAGTCCTATATTAAGCTTAAAATAATTAGTCCTTCTCAACATATTAGAACGTCTATTATCAAGAACTCTAATATTAGCTTCAATGGGATGATGGTCGAAGATAGTGCAAGGGCGAACTTTCACACTATTATAATTATTAAATGGATCAAATATGAACTATTCATTGTGGGCATAAAATTTATCCAACCTAAAATAAGTTATTTTCCCTTCCTTATGGCAATTACACCAAGTAAACCAAATTCTCTTACTATTGTTCTTCCCATTATCAAGAGGATAAAAAAGCTTCATGCTTCTTTCCATTTTATTCCAAAAAAAATGCTCATTACCCTTCCAAGACATATCATTGCCACCACATTTGTCCTCTTTCAATGTAGTCATATTAAAGTCACCTCCCACAATCCAAGGAATTTTAGGGAGATTATTCAACCACTTCCATAATTCAACTCTATATCTATACTCATTAGCAACATAGATTGAGAAAACTCCAAATTTCATATTCTTGTTTTTAATTATGACCCATACAGTTCTACTACAATGAGAGCAACCAAAATATTTGATATAATTGGCCCATTTATTACTAACTAGGATTACAAAGCCTCCTCTTCCTTTATCATGGTTACTATTAAACTGTAGAGTATCTTCCCATATAAATTTCAAGTTTGTCTCTAACTGAAAATTGATAGCCTTGACTTCTTGAAGGAATAAAAAATTTGAAGAGTTGATCATACAACAAAAATTTCTAATAATATATTTCCTGTCAAGGGATTCCAATCCCCTAACATTCTAGCTAATGATTTTTAGCTTCATTAGAAGGATTAGGAATTTTCTAATTTCTATACCATCTTTCAAAACACTTTGGAATCTTTTCTTCCTTTCCCTTTTTCTTTTCTATAAGGCCACTTTCATCTCTACTCAATTATTTTCTTTTTTCCTCCTCTTTCTTGAATTCTTTTTCTCAACATCCAAACGTCCATCCTCATCACTAAGGAAAAGAGGATTATCCACAACATTGTTTCCATTATTGTACTTTCCAAATTGTTTTCATTTGGAATCTTCTTATCACCCCTCTATGACTCTAGTGGAAAAGAACTATCAGTATCATTTTGTAAAGAAGGTTCTTGCCCGTTTTCCTTTTATTAGTCATAAATCTTTCTTTTATTCTATCTAAAACAAGTTCTTGGGCATTTTTCATATGGTTTTAATAGCCAATAGGGTTGTAATTTCCATATTAATAGTTGTGGTGTGGGAAAAGGGAGCTAGGGTCTAAATCACACCTTTCCACTTACATCACATTAGGAGGACACAAAATTGATCATATAAGACCACTTGGCTACTTTCCTCAAGGAAGAGCTAGAATAGTTGACTAAGGCTTTGGTCCTCTTTTTGATGGGGCAGTTGATTTTATTTCTTAGGAACTAAATTGATTTGATTTTGTAAATGTAAAACTAGGTCAACTATGCAATTACAAAAAACTGATGTGAATACAGAAAAGTAGAGGACTACTGCACATAAACTGATGACAAAAAAGCAGAGTAGAGATACAGAGGAACCTAACATTCAAAATCTAGGTTGAAATTGACTGGTCAGGGGAAAATTTTCCCTTCACTAAGAAATTAAGATTTCTAGAATCTCTGAATAGGTATCAGTAGGTTACAGTTTTTAGGTGTTCACCTGTCAGACTCAGCTTCATAACTTCTTTTGTTGATGAATAATTCTTCTTGCCCTAATTTGATGAATGAATATGCTTGAATGCTTGATCTTGATGTTGAGTCTTCAATCTTCTCCAAATCCACTTCAAATCTACCACCTACAAACATAAAAGGAGAGAAAGGGTTGCACTGTATAGGGGCTTGCCTAAGTCAAACACCATTTTGGTGTTTCCAACACCACAACAACCATGATGATGTTGGGTAAAGAGTGCTTACCCTCAATTGGTAAGAGACAAATGGATAAAACAAATGATAAATCACAAGTGTTGCAACTTACCACTTAGATCTGATTTCCTTGATGGACTAAAGTCATGGTACTCATCTCATGCAAGGAGGAATTGATACTTGATTGAAGGTCTTGCAAGTGTTAGTACTCACAAAACAATGAACATGAAACATAAAACAAGCTTACTTATGAACTTGATGATGCATTTCTAATGTAAATATTGATTGATGAAAATGCTATTAATTTTACTCTTGATTGCTCTTTTAGGATGCTCAATTGATCAAAATTTCATTAGGTTGCCTTCTTCTAGTTTTCAAATGGTGAAAAAGACTTATATTTATATACATTTCTTCGTTTCCCGCAAAATTAATTATGAAAAACTGACAAATGAATTTGAATTTACAAACATAAAAATGCCGACAATAAAATATTAAAAATTGGGCCAAAATAGGTTGGTCAAGGGCGAATTCACACTAGACCAAACCTATTTTGAAATTTGAGTTGTTAAATAAATAATTATTTTAATTCCTAATTTTATTCTAATTTTCCCAAAACAACAATAGAAAGAGAAAATAATTAGCACAATTAGGACCAAGCACATAAGGGGGAGCTAGACATAGTGTAAACTTGTCA
>VDFB02249176.1:0-22817 GCA_007258455.2 Sequoia sempervirens
AAAGAAAAAATGAATAGGTATTCCTTGGATTAGTAACTATAAGCACTAAGCACAATTGTTGTTGGGATCTACTCTTCAATAGATGATAAACTTAGCCAAGTATTGGGAAAGGTGGGTCAACCTTGCATCCTAATATTTTGATTTATTATTTTTTCCTCATATTAGGAAATGAGGCATCTCACTTTGTGTTGGTAGTTATTTGTCATTTGTTGAATGCTTCAAGGGAGGTGTCTAAGATGTTCTAAATGCATATAATATTATTATAGCTTTATAAGATGAAACCCTCTTATGACATATTCTTATGAAATTTAAGAGCATGACTATAGAATACTTATAGTAAAGTATTGACCAACATTATGAAAAATCATAAGAAATCTTTTAAGAAATAGCAACTGTATCAAGGAAAAAGATGTGGACATTTACAAGAACTTTTTTTTTTAAACAAAGGTGGGAGACCACTTATAATTTTATTTATATATAATATTTTACATATAGCTGGTTCAGGTGGACATACTGGTGGGAAAGAACTAGCAAGAAAACCCCCAGTTGTAGTCTGAGTAACAAATTTTACAAAATATCAAAAAGACCAGTGAGGTCCTAGTACAAATGACCAATTGTTTGATTACAATGTTACAAAAGCACATTGGTTGAATACATCAGTACATATGCACATTCTCTTATGCACCCAAAATACCCAGAAGAAGACATCATACTAGATATACCCGTGACCCGAATACATAACACAATGGAGATTACAAAACCTTATTAAACATAAGACTAATAAGATAGGAATCCACTTTCAAAAAGATACAGATTTTCCACCAACATGTTGAAAGCCATTAACCAAGATTTCTTTTGTTTCCACTTGTTTACCTTTGTGTTGGCGATCATGCTCAAATGAAGGTTTTGATTTGTTTTAATATCAGGCACATAACAATAAAAAAAATTCTTTTTGGATGAAGATGGAAGTTTCAAATCATGAATGCAAACATGACTTCTCAAGAAAGAAATGGCATGATATTTTCTTTTTAAATCATCAATCTCCTCCATGGAAATGGCAGATCTATATCTATTTAGAACTTGGTAGATATGTGAAGAAGTATCATGCATTGTGGATAATAACATGCCTTGGAATATGTGAACATAGGTCTCTTCTTATGAAACAAAACCTTCTTTGAGTAATTAACATTAGAAATTAATACAGTTTGGTGAGCATATTGTATAATCACACTAGAAACCAATAATGGAAGATTGAGTCTTAACTAATAATTCCACCTTATAGATAACATTCATACTAGAAGCCAACAACAAAAGACCAAATTTCATAAATAAAGTTCATGTGTTATATTTCATGCCTTTGAGGGGTCCACAAGTACCATGAGCCTTTTGAAATCCTTCTCCATCTAAATGCATCCATTCCAAGACCATTGGGAGGTGGGTATACAATATGAGCCAAGTATTAATTTCTAATGTTAATTATTGAAAGAAGGTATATAAATTATTCGAGTGTATCTTAATTCTCATACAAAGTTACATCTTAGTCAATTTCTCAATGTATGAGTTCCATATATTTGTAAATTTTTCTTAATATAAAAACATATTTTATTTCATTAAAATTAACCTATCTATTCCATGTTACAAACGATGCTCTTATTTTAAATTATAAGTGTATAATTCAAAATTAATTAGTAATTTTCAAGATAGAGTACACCCAATTTCTTTACTTAAAATAAAATAATATTCTTATTTCCATGTAAGAGTTATGTAGAATGGTAGTTTGACATGTCGAGAAAATATGTCTTTCATATATACTAAATTTTTATCATTGTACATTATGAGTGAATCATCTCAATTATATATCCAAGAACATCACAAATTTATAGAGTGGAAAGAAAAATAATCACACATTTATCATATTTTTGTAAGGTGTTTGAAAATACTAAAAGTTTCCCTAGAAAGAACTAATTAAGGAATAAAAAATGGAAAGTGTCTACCTCATTGTATGTTGACCTTTCCCATATAAAAATATCATGGAAATGCTAAATGAATTGATATAATAATTTTTAAGAATGAAGGCACAAAATTCATAACACTAATCCTAAAAGAAACAAGAAAGGTAATGAATAAAATATTCCTAGTTATTTTGAAAGAAACTTTAAAAGGTTCTAAATCCCTTTCACACCCCTTTCTAAATGAAGATAAAATAAATAAGTTACCAAATATTTCTTAGAGTTTAAGGTGGTGATTTTAATATGATATGAGAATAAATAAGGTAATTTAGATGAAATCAAGTTTTTGTTGTAAAGGTGATGAATTTTGGGGGAATAAGATGAAAATAATTTTGAACCTAGTTGACTCATTAAATGGCAATAAGATAGATTTTAAAGGGGCTTTATTTAAAATATGTAATAGTTAGATATGTACTAATACATTATATTCTCTATTAGACAGTTATTTCTTCCATAAACATTTCTTACAATCTTATAATTTATTAATAATAGTGATGTGTGCATCCCTAGACACCATTTGATGTATCCACACTATTAATAAGCTTTTATTTTAATAGAGGATGGCCACTCTAATTGAAAAGCATGTAAAGAGGGAGGGTTAGTTAACCTTGATATTAATGCAATGAAAGGTGGGATTATCTTGATGGTATCAAAGTTATCTTAAAGATATATTGAAGGTTTTTCTTCTATGCCTGAACACATTTAGTGAAATATAATGAATATGTGTTATCCTAGAAAAATATGTATAGCATTAACGATAAAATTTAGACTTTAAGTTGAAAGAAAATGCCAAATATTTAGAATAAAAATGGTGGGGATGGAATACAAGCTCAATAATCTCCTTGTAATAATTAATTGCAATAATAAATGATTAAAACTAAACACAAATGGATATGTCACCAATAATTTTTAGATAAAATGACTAAAATTAGAGCCAAGATATCTTAGTTCAAGTATCAGGATAAAGGTATCAAATTCTTATTCAATGTAAACATAGCCGAGTTTGATAGATAAAAAGTTGGCCCCATTAATACTAGGGGAGCATTGTCTAATGAGATTAAGTTGACACTATTCAATTTTTATAAGTTAGAACCCTAACATTTATATGACTCTTGTAAAATAGAACCTTATTAAAGGAAGAGTAGGAGAGGAGAAATGAACCCATAATAATTATACTTATACAAATAAAAATGATAATAATCTTTAACCATTTCAAAATGTTAATTTTTTTTCACTATGATGATCAATAGCTAATTTGTACAAGGAGGCCACAATTTATAGGGACATGAAGACTACATAAGAGGAGAATTTATAACATAGTAGCTTGGTTGTAGTTGTTTCTTTATCATTAACTATTTTATCTTTTTTCTTTTGTTGTTGAATATTTTATTTGATCTATTAAAACTTATCAATGGTACTTGATCTTCATAATGATTATTTTCTTCATTTTCAATTATTATCAACTTAGAAGGAATACCATTTCAATTTAGAGCAGGGAGAAATGTATTTTTCTTTTGAAGTATTTAAAATATTATATTTATTTGATGGTTCCTTCTTAACCTCTTCCGCTCCTTGGAAAAAATTATCCAACCACTTGAATCTCCTTATATTAATCAATTTACTTCTATGATTTATGCATGTGTTTTTAGTGATTTACTCTTTATCCTTTCAATTTATTCATGATATACTTTAATATAGTTATATGTTCAAGTATATAATAGTTTTTCATAATTGGATATCCCTTAAGAAACTCTTTAAACATGAAATTATTTGATGAGGGAAGATATAAATTAAGGTTATTCTTTCTTACTTACCTCATGCTCACCCATATTTTTTGTCCATAAATATCTCAAATCAAATTGGATTTTGCAAAGAGGATAGCTATATGTTAAATAATCACTCTTAGTCAAAGTCATTTATTTCTTTGTACAAATTTAAAATTGATTTATGTAATTTAATTTTTAATAGTTTTAAGATGGATATATGAAAAATAGTTTTAAATATATATATAGTAAAGTGGACATATTTTTATATTTTTCTAATACTAGAAAATTTAATAATACCTTCACTCCTTCTAATCCTAATAGAACTATTTTATTATACATTTCATTCAAACAATCTAGTTTCTTTCTTCTAAATTTATTCTTCAATTCATACATTTAGTTCACCAACCATTTTTGGAGTAATGTCATAAGACTCAAAGGAAAAATTTGAAGAATTTTATCCAAGTTTCCATTGTATGCACCCTAGAAACTTTATATCATTAACTATTTGATATAATTTCTCAAATAAATTTGTTAATGAACTGTTTGATATAATGCCTCAAATAAATTTCCAATAGTGTTTTTGACAGAGTATGGTAGAAATAGTGTTTTTAATATAATGCGTCAAATAAATTTCCAATAGTGTTTTTGATATAATGCCTCAAATAAATTTGTTAATGAACTATTTGATATAGGGTGCATACAATGGAAACACTATTTCTATCAAACTCCATCAAAATGCCACAACCATTTTAGAGATAAATGCCTCAAGAAATGCTAGCTAAATGGGTTTCATATAGTAAGTATTATTAATTTGTAAAACACTATTTCTATCATACTCCATAAAAAATTACCATGAACTGTTTGATATAATGCCTCAAATAAATTGGAGGTGCCCTCGTAAAAATGTATGCAAAATGTGGAAGCATAGACAGGGCATGTTAATTTTTTGACAGAGTAGAAATGTATCATAGAAATAGTGTATGTTGAAAACGCTTTAGAAACTTTCAAAAAAATGCAGTTTCAATTCAACAAATTTGAAAAATTTCGCATTTAGGGTTTTGAAATTTAATAAACAAATGCATTTTGAACTCTACAAAATTCAAATTTGACAATCCTGGTGCTCGATATGCAAGTTGGGTTGATGAAATTTGGAGAGCCGAAGTTGAGTTTGTGTTCACCGGAGAGATGAAGTCAGTTTGTTCACCATTTGCAGATCATGGTCTCGGTTCGCCGAAGGCACAAGTACATGGAAAGCAACTACATAAAGCGAAAATGACAATCAAAAATGATTTTTTTTTTTTTTAATGTCTTATTTAAGGGGGTTCGGTCGAACCCATGTTTGACCAAACCCCTTTAAATAAGAATATTTTTAGTTAGGGTTTGGGGGTTCGGTCGAACCATTGAGTTCGACCAAACCCATTGAGTTTGGGGAAAAGGAAAAAAATGAAATTTCCTTCCTCATAAAATTTGTAAACCACTATTGTGGTTTGACCCGGGTCCACTTGGGTGGTTGGTGTTAATGTGTTCAAAGGATTCTCTTTGTTTTTCTCAATGTTTAAACAATTTTTTGGATGAGGGTTAGCTTCAAGCGTGTACACTTTGTTGTTGCAGATGTATTTCATTTTTTGATGAAGAGTAGAAGGCACACCATTCATTGCATGAATCCATGGTCTACCTAAGAGAAGGTTATATGTGATATCATTAGGCATAACATGGATTGGTGTTTCCAATGGCCACCTCAACTGTAATAGGTAACGTGATCAAACAAAGTAGTTGCTTACTTATATTGTCAAATCCCCTCATGGATAAAGGGTTGGGTTGAATATTTGATTTATCGACACCAAATATTTTTAGAAGGTTCACTCCATAGAGATTAACAATGGAACTAGTAGCTACAAGAGTTCTCTTAATCCCTTTTTGTTTGTATTGAACAATAATCATAAAAGCTTCATTTTGTTTTCGCACTTCCAAATGAGGAAGCTCACTTTGGTGGAAAACAATGTTAGCATTTATGGCTTGTATCATGGATGCTTTATCATTTGGTTGTGTATTAGAAGGGATAGGAACTTGTTGCAAGGCTGATTAGATCAAGTTGTGATAGTGAGGGGAGGCTTGAATAAGGTCCCATAATGAGATTTTAGCAGGAGTATTCTTTAGTTGTTCAACAAGATTATACTCATTTCCACTAGGAAGACTTGGGAAGATAGGTTTAGATAGGATAGGATTAGGTAAAGGTAAGGGTGTTGGGGTTGGTTGCGATGATTACATATTATTTTGAGCATTATATGTATGAGAAATGGTATTATAACTTAGTTGCTACGATACATTATTCTGAGGTGGGTAGAGGATGAGTTCGGGTTTGTTTTGAGTTGGAGGTTTATATGAAGGGGGGTAAAGGATGAGTTGAGGTTGAATAATTATGTTAACATCCCTTAGCAAATGAGAGTCTATATCATTATTGTGGTTCTTATCTTGCATCATGATATCCTTCTTAGGAGGAGGGTTTTGAGGAGAACTACAAACCAAATTTTCTTTACATTCTAAGGTTGGTTCTTCTAAAAGGAATTCATCACAAGTAGGAGAATGATCAATGGTTTAATTTTCTTGCTTAATAAGGGTTTTCTAGGTGAAGGGGGAAAAGTAAGATTCTCATGACCTTCATGGAATAGGTTTTCTATCATCAAAGTATCATCTTCACAACAATGAGAAATAGTAGGAGAAGAATAAATTATAGTGTTATGATCATCTAAGGTTGTGTTACGTTGGTTTTGAAAGTTTTGTCCACTAAGAGAGGTAAAAGGAGAGAATAAAATAGGCTTCTTAAAAATCTCATTAATTATTTCTTCTACTAAAATATCTTCGTCACCAAGAGGAGAGATATTATTTGAAGAACAAGTATGACCTCTAGGAATGACCCAAGTTGTAGTATCTTTTAATACTAAAACACTCTCATAGGAAGGGCATAGGAAATGTTTCTTAACATGTCTAAATATGTATGGTACTAGCATTATTTGGATAAGAATGAAAAGCACATGTAACCATTTCATGCAAGGTTTCAATAATATGAACAATGCATATGCAAAGATACAAAACACTTTTATCCAATCTATGCAACACGTTAAGAATGTAAACAATGTATATGCAAGAATGAAAAGTACTTTTACAAAAATTATGCAAAGTTTTATGAATAGAAATAGTGTGTAAGAAAAAGTAAAAAGTACTTTTATTGATGTTATGCAAAATTTTAGAAATGTAAGCATTTTCAAATGTAAGGATGTTTGCATTTGAAGTGATTTAAAGAATGAGTAATCTAAAATGACATTTTTGAGCTAGATGCATTAAAAAAATGTTCCAAAAAATTTCTAGACATATAATATATGGTACTAGGAGGTTGATGAGGCAAATAAATGAGGTTTCTGATGTTGTAACAGTCAATTAAAAAATTGAATAGTGACTGATTCACCCACCATCACGAATGAGTCTCAATAAGGGTTTTTTGAAAAAAAATTAGAAATTTTGATTTATTTTTTATTTTTTTGATGTTTTATGATGTAGACCTAAGATGGAGATGAAAAAATTCAGAAAATTTTAAGGAAATTATGTGCAAAAATGCAAGATAAATGAGCCTTTCACTAATGCAAGTTTTGGAAACCGTAGAATGAAAAACAATGCAAACTCTAATGCATGCAAGCTATTTATAGGATGATGATGGACTCCTAATCAGAAAAGAAAGTATTATAAAAGTAGGTTAACCAAATTGAACCATGGATTTTAGGGGTGTGAAATTCTATGACTCTCTTTTTCTCAATTAGGGTCTTTCACATAATGGAAAGAAATAGATCCCACACCCAAAATCTTGGTGGTTCACTCAAACTAAGGAATGTAAGATAGAATTGAGACTAAATTTAATGATCTAAATGTAGCTAATTGATAAAATTGATTGATTAAGAATGTAAAACTACTTAAATGTGACTTGTTTGGAAACACATTATGTAATGCAAAAACACCTAGAAATGTGAACAAAACTAAATAGAAATGAACCAAACTGAAAGTGTGCACCAAATATATGGATGGAGACTAGAAATGACTTTTGGAATGTTTCTGATGCTGAATTTTAGGCCTGGTGGACTCATTCACCATTTTGGGCAAATTAGTCCTAGTTCTGTGAAACTGTTCTAGTATCTATTTTGGACAAATGGGTGTTTAAAAATGCAGAAAATCAGAAACATGCCTAGAAGTGGGAATCTTTAACCATCCATGGATAATGATTCCACTTTTAAATTTCTAAATATTTAAAGGTGGAAACAGGGGCCTTAGCTCTGTACTTTCTCCTTCTCTAAGTGTCTGATTTTAAAACTATCATATTCAAGCCTGAAAGTGACTTTTTGTGGGTATTTTGACTTATCCAATGAAGAGATGACTTGAACTACTTTGCAATGCAATATTAAATTATTTATAATCCTCCAATATTTCTAAATCTGCAAACACACAAGACAAGAAAGAAAAATGTTGGATGTTAGGGCATGGGGGTTTGCCTTGGTCAAACCCCTTCTAGGTAATTAAACCAAAATGATGAAACAATGTAATGAAACATGAAACAATGAAGTAAATACCTTACCATGATGTTTAATCTTGAATTTATATAGAAAAAAATGAATAATTTTCCCTTGAATGTCTTTTGAAGTGAACCAACAATTTTGAGGTTTTATGCACTTCTCTTGCACTCTTAGGATCTTTCGCCTAAAAGGAGAGAGATAGAACCCAAAAATTGAAGTGGTTCACTCAAATAGGGGGTCGTATGTTGTTATTAAGATTAAATTCAATGAACTAGATGTATGTAAATGATATAATTGACTGATTAGTCAATGCAAAACATATGAAATATGCAATGTTTGAAAACATAGTGAGATATGCAAACATGAACTAAATGAACTTAAAATTGAAAGGGATTGAAAAGAGTTCACGTGGAGGCAGATTGAAGATCTGAGAAGATTCTGGAATTCTAGTAAAATCACAACAAATCACTAGTGGGACTCATTCATCATTGATGGCGAATTAGTCCTACTACTAACAAAAACACCCGAAAACTGGTTTCTGACTATTGGGAATTGGAATCTAATAGAATCACCTTTTTTAGTCTTAGGGTGGGACTCATTCACCACTGATAGTGAATTATTCCTTCTCCAAAATTTTGTGAAATCAAAGGTCAATCCTGTAGCTCCATATCTTCACTTTCCTTCTTGTCGGGTTGATGAAGTCAAATCTGTAAAAAATTGATTGTAGGTTGTCTCTAAGCTTGAAATAGGGTTTAGTTTACTTGAAAAACTTTGTTGACATGTTGAAAACCTTTCAACACCTAATTTCTTTACAAATCTGCATACAAAAGTCTACAAACACACATGCAAAAGGGGGAAAATGGTTAAGGGTTATAGTATAGGGATTTTCCCTAGTCAAATCCCACTTTGGTAATCAAACCCTTAATGAAGAAATGAAATGAAATACACAAGGAATGACAAAAAAAAAACATCCAAATGTCCTAAACATAGCACAAACTTGTTGAAGAAATATGAAGATATGTCAATGGCTGCTCCAAGATGCTTGATGAATTGTTGATTGAATGATGCAAAGTGCTTGAACGCTAACTGATGTTGCAAGTGAACTTGATGAATTAGGAGATGTAAAATGAGGAGAGAAAAACTTATTTATACACACTTATGCCCTCATAACCCAATAATACATCATAGGCTAACATAAGGCATTTTTGAATAAAAACTTGAAAGTAAATTTGAATTATTTTGAATTTGGAGCCAAGAGGGACTCATTCGCCACCCATGGTGAATGGGTCTCACCTTGGGCTTGTAAGTGGGTTTTAGGAATTATCTTGCATTTAATGTTGTTGTCCAGGTTTACATTAAAAAATACACTTAATTAAGTCTTATGAGTGTATAAAGGGGTCAAATAAAGAATAATAAAGGTGTAAATAATGAAATTAAGCCTAGAAAAGCATGAAGTCTTGTTACAAGACTTTAAAACACTTCAAAATAGGACTTGATAAGTGATGAAAAGGTGATTTTTAGGTGAATTGTAATGACAAGAGTCTAGAAAAGGGTAGAAATATGTTACAACACTTCACAACACCTTCAGAAGATGCCATAATTTAAATTTTAAGGACCTAATGTGAATGTTTAAGTCACATTGCAACATTAAATCAAAGGAAAATAGGTCAAGCATCATGAGAGAAAGACCTAAAAGACCTTGAAAATATTAATGATCCATTTTTCTATGGTACAAGAAGCTCTCTTGGTGACTTCTAAAGATGAAACCCTAACTTGCTTAACTTGATAGAGAAGATAAATGATGAATGAATGATGAGAGATGTATGAATGAGTTAGGAGATTAATTGGGGGTTAAAATGGATGGAAAAAAAAAATTTATACACACTTGTGCCCTAATTACCGAAAAATACATCACAGGCCGACATAAGGTCTTAATGAATAAAAACCTGAAAGAAATTTTGAATTATTTTGAATTTTGAGCCAAGAGGGACTCATTCGCCACCCATGAAAAATGGGTCCCACTCTAGGATTGTAAGTGGGTGTCGGGAATTAAGTTGCATTTAATGAAGTTTGTTAGGTTTACATTCAAAAAAACACTTAGTTGAGGCTTATAAGTGCATAAAGAGGCATAATAAAGCATAAGAAAGGTGTAAATAGTGATAAATATCCTATAAAAGCATGAAAGCTTGTTACAAGACCTTACAAAACTTTGAAATAGGACTTGATAATGGATAAAATGGTTATTTTTAGATGAATTATAATAAGAAGAGTCTAGAAAAGTGTAGAAATGTGTTACAACACTTCACAACACCTTCACAAGACATCATTAAATTAATTTGAAAGGGTCCAAGACCTAGTTTGGATGTGAAAACACCTCACAACATTAAATCGAGGCCTCATTAAGTCTAATTTATCATTAATTATTCACATATCAAGAAAGAGATACTTTTTTCTATGAAACAGTTTCTTAACTAATTTTTTGTCTATGAATGCAAGTTTTTTGTAGAAGTGGACATTGAAGGTGCTCTAGATGGCATCAAAACTTCATTCTACAAAGAATATTTCACCAAACACTTCTTGTATTTTACATACATAATAATGTTTGATGCATTCTAGTATGAGGTTTGTATATTCTGTGGACACTAGGAAGGCTGGAACTTTTTCTAACCCATTTAGAACATTTTTCTTAGCCTAGGGTGTGGAATTATACATGGTCATACTTTGATTGAATCTTTCCATATTGATGTTCCCTAGGTTAATATATAGTAGAACCCACCATGTTGTAGTGATTTGAGAAGGAAGTGACATGCACTTTCAAACTCATAGTTCATATGCTTTGCAATTTTACTCATCTATCCTACATGACAATGGAAACTTTTCTAAATGGGATCCTATTTTGAAAATTTTCCAAAAATGGAAACTTTCCATTTTTAGAAAGTTCTCAAAACAAGATCCCATTTTGAAAAAAATTCAAAAATGGAAAATTTTCAAAAACAGGATCCCATTTTTTAAAAAGTAAGATCTCGTTTTAGTTTTAGGCTCTCTTCCCCAAAGCAAAACAAGATCCTGATTCCTAAAAAATGGGATCTCTATTCACTTTTCATGATTTTAGGATTTTTTCTAAGGAAAAAACTTCCACCTTAAGTGGACTCAACTTTGTGCTTTCACCCGAGTGATAAAGAGATAGAGATATAAGGGGATATAAAGAGAGGGGGAGAGGGAGAGAGAGAGAGAGAAAAATTAAAAATATAAAGAGAATTAGAGGTAGAAAAATAGGGACAGAGAGATGGAGAGAAAAATACGGGGATAGAGAGAGGGAGACATAAAGATATATGGAAAGAGAAAGAAAGAGATAGGGATATATGGGAAGAGAAAGGGAGAGATATGTAGAGATAAAGAGATAGATAGGGGATAGGGATAGAGGGATTGGGATAGAGCTAAATAGAAGAGAGAGAACTAGAGAAATATAGAAAGAGTGAGTGATATGGAGAGCGAAGGATAGAGAGGAAGAGATGGGGATAGAAAGAGGGAGAGATAGGAAGATAAAGATAGTGGAGGAAAGAGTAAGAGATAAAGGAGATGATAGAGATAAGTGATGGAGAGGGAGATATATAGAGAGAGGGAGAGAGATATATCTATAGAGATAGGTAGAGAGAGGTAGAGAAAAAGAGATAGATATGGGGATAGGGAGGGAAGGAAGGAGTGAGGGAAATAGAGATGAAAAGAAAAATATTATAAGAGGAGAGAGAATTAGAGAGATACAGAAAGAGGGAGTGATAGAGAGAGGGAGAGAGAGGAAGAGATAGGATAGAAAGAGGGAGAGATATGAAGATATAGATAGAGGTGGGAAGAGTAAGAGATAAAGGAGATTATAGAGACTAGTCATAGAGAGGGAGATAGATAGAGAGAGGGGGAAGAGATAGCTATAGAGATAGAGAGAGAAATAAGGAGTGTGTGTGTGAGAGTGAGTGAGAGATATAGAGATAGAGATATGGAGGGGGAAATGTGAAGTACTTTTTCTACCTTAGTCATTTCCATTTTTTGGCTTGCATAAATGTGTTTTGCTTCAGGTGCACCTGTGCTCAAATAGAATCATCAGAAAGACACACAATGCACCATGTGGTGGTTGCATATCTTTCATCTTTTGTCTTCCCTTCGGGAGAAAATTCGGGACACGTGTTGACTCATCAGGCATTTTCTTGGGAGCTATATTCATAAGCTTGGGAGTTTTTTCCTTATTGACATGTCATATCTTCGCCATGGGCTATTTTCACCTCCTACGAAGTAATATGATTGAGGAATTTGTCGAAGTTGGCTTTCCTTTTCTTTTCTTTTTCTCAATTTTTGGGATGGAAGTTTTGAGATGATGCCTGGGAGTGATGTGATTAGTCAACTGGGCCTTTTTCCAGGCTGTTGATTTAAGGATTTGATTGTTTATGAGCCTCTATCTTTTCTAAAATATCTAAAGGATATTAATGCAGTAGCTGAGAATTGATGTGCAAAGATCATTGCAACCTAACCAAAGATCTATGATCGGATCATGTGCTATTAACTATCAACACTTGGCAGAAATTACTTCTGAGCTGAGGTGGCGTGTATCTTTTGTTCTAGCTATATAAGGAGGGTGACAACACAAAAGAAAAGAGGATTTTTCCAAGTGATATTTTCTTTATTAAGAAAAGCTTCTTTAGTTTTCTTAGGGTTTTAGAACTATTTTCAGAAGCAAGTTGCAAAACTACTTTATTTTGGCATGTTATATCTATTAAGGCTTAAACTATTGTCGAATTGGAATCAGACCTTTGTTTCAAAGTTCATTTGATATTTAAAAGCATGAACTATTGAGGAGAAATTGTTGATATTGTGCATGTATGGACTTTTTCAAGTTTTCTTTCTTTATATTATTGTTTTGAATGAAACACTGTGCCTTGCAAGCTATATCTGGGTAGTTTAAGTAGCAGATTTCTATGCTTTATGCTCATATAGTAGAGTAGCGACTTAAGAAAACTAGACTATGTCATTGGACTTCTCTATTTTTCTAAAAAAAAAAAATTGTTGTGCTATGATGTATTACGAGGAAGAGTTCATGTGATTTCTAAAATATTGTTATGTTACCCATAAGAAATCTTTATGTTTGATTAGACTTTAATGAACATTGTCCATAGAAATATTTTAAAGTCTACACTATGCTTGATGTTAGCCTTTGTTGTTCATTCTCTTTCCAACTTGTGGTGTTCTATGTCTATTTATATCAATCATAGGAATGATTTGGGTTTGAAATGTTGTAAAAGCTTTGGCACATCACCTTTTATGTTTTATGTTTACATTTCCTTCTCCCCTTATCTCAAAACCCCAAAGAAGAGCCAAATTTCTATAAAAAAACCCGGAGGTATTCAATGAGACACAATTTTTCCCCCACTCGTTGAATTTCCCATAAGATTGTCAGAGAGGCGCAAGATTTGATGATCAACAATTCTTTTTTTGGCATGCCCGGTGTGACTGAATTTTTCCTAAAGCTTGATTAGAAGTTAGAAATATTTCTTGAATCAGGCTAAGGAAGGAAACTAGAAGTTTGATGCCTAGAGTCCAAACAAGAGCATACTTCCAATACTCTTAGTTACCTGCCTCAATCCCTAGAAGGAGAAGACTTACAATTTTTGTACCACCTGTAAGGAATAATAGAGTGACAAGTCAGAGCCCAATATCTAGAGTTTTATCTACTCCACCCAAAGGATTAATCTTCCAAATAATATTACCTATATATTTGATTCATAGGAATCTTCTCTTTATGGCTCATGTACCTCCCCCTAATCCTAGAATTTTTGTAATATGGGATAGTTGTAGTCTGCTACAACCACCCACACCACCAAATGTATGGACTGCTATACCCGCTAATTCCCTCAAGGCTATTCCAAGATTCTTCAGAGAATATTTCAAAACCCCTTCCAAACACCTTCAAGATATAGCAGAGGTATGTAGGGTACATAACATATCAGAAGAAAACATCATGTTGAGGCTGCTAGATGCCTCTTTTAAGGGGAAGGTTCAAGATTGGTATCGATCTTTGGCCTTGGGTTCTATCATCTCCTAGGACTAGCTCAGACAACACCTATTCGAACGCTTCTTAGGAAAGGGAGACTGGTCCTCATTGCTGCAACAACTAATTACCATCAAGAGGGCTCCACATCAAGCCATGAGCAACTTCAACACTAGGTTCCACAAGACCTGGCAAAGGATCCCCATGACTGCTCAACCCCAGATTTCCATGGCATTCATGTTCTATCTGAAGGCCTTTAACCTAGATATCACAGTCACGATAACCTCCATGGGAGGGGATATCTTTCTTGATGCATACAAGGTGGCGGTACTCACAAAGAATAATTTGATCGATGCTGGAAAGGTTTTGCCTCATCCATTGGGAAGAAGTAACTCCAAGCACTCCTGTAACATAATTAAAGTTGGTCACCCCGTAGTCTATGAATGTGCATCCTATCACTTAAGCGAGAACATCAGGTTTTTCTTCAATGGTTGTAGATATTGTCGATATGAAGGATCTCATGTGGACTTTTTCTAACGAATTGGTCATTATCAAATGACAACAAGTGGCACCTAAAA
Source organism: Sequoia sempervirens (assembly GCA_007258455.2). Classification (NCBI taxonomy): domain Eukaryota; kingdom Viridiplantae; phylum Streptophyta; class Pinopsida; order Cupressales; family Cupressaceae; genus Sequoia; species Sequoia sempervirens. The sequence continues at coordinate 14,944 of VDFB02249176.1, forward strand.
AATCAACCACTCAAGCCTATGGTGGAGGAAAGCCATCTTATCAACAAAATTCATATCAAGGATCCTACAGAGGAGGAGGTCAATAGACGTCATCAACAAATCATATAGTACTAACCACCATGCCATTGCAGATAGTCAAGGATAGCCCGAATAAAGAGCTAGTCCCGAGCCAAAAAAAATTGGTGAAAGATGAAAATGTCTGGTGCTTCCCATGTAGTGATAGCCATATGCCCCAAAATTTCCCAAGGGGAAATATGCAGTAGAAGGTGGAAAAACAAAGAAGTAAGGACATGCTCCCAAATGTAGACGAGTATGGATCATCTGAAATGGAGAATGCTTGTTTTAGAGCACAAATTCAAGGGATGTCCTTGGAGCAAGAGTGAGATATTGCACTCGACCAAGCTCTTTTCTCATGGTTAGAAGAGGATGAGGTTGTATTAAAAAATGAAACTTCAATGACTGGAGTTCCACAAGTGCAGTCTGTTGGTTGACAGATTTGTCACTTTAGTTTATACTCCATTTTCCCATAATAGTGGCAACCTGATCAACAATTGAGTCACTTGCAATGATTATTGCAAGTGCTCTCTACTTATTTTACAAGGCGCAACTACCTTTGAATGATTTGCAATGAATTGAAATACTAGGTATTCTTTTTACCAAAAACTATAAAGGGAAACTAACACATACCCATAACCATGAAATATATGTGAAAGGCCAAACCTAAGACTAAGTAAATGTAGGTGAATGACACAAATTTCATCTTCCATACACCAACAGATGGTATATTCAAGGAAAGAAAGAACAACAAACTCTTTCCAGAAGCAATTTAATCCAAATCCAAAGTTTTAGAATTAAATGCACATACAATCCATTATAATAGAATGACATTGAATAATAACTACAAAGAAACACAGTTCATTGTCATTTAAAAAAACATTAAGAAATTCAAAGATTCAAAAATATATTCTTTATTTTTCCATTACCAAAACATGGGTTCACAGACTCCCTATTTTTGTACAACAAAACTACATGAAAAGATAACCTAGTTTCTCCCCCTATCCCCTCCAAAATAGCTATGTTGTCTCTTTTCCTGAAAGTTATGTCTTTTATAGAGTTTTCCAAGCTAAAAAATGAATCTAAATGTAACTGTTCATAATGGTCTTTAAAGTAACTTTCCTCAAGAAAGTGACCTTAAATGGAAATAGTTGTGTTGTACACCAAAATTAGGTTACCACCACTAATTAAAAAAATATGCCATGCAAAGAAAGAAAATTAAACCATCGTAGGTGGTGGAGCGATCTCTGTAGCCAGTCGTATCTCCATAAAAAGGTTGTGCAGCTTGGTGTGTTCCTCTTCTTCTTCTAGGATGGCGATTACCTTGTGATATTGGGTGTAGCTAGTATTTTCCTTCTAGGCAAGTGTGTACAATTGGAAATAATATCAATTTTCTCTTCCTTTGGCCAATTCAAGTCAGGTTGCAGGACGAGCATAGGTTCATCATCCCACATTTCATTGGTCACAGGAAGCCCCATTTCATTGGTCACAGGAAGCCCCATTTCAAATTTTCCTTGGTCAATAAGAAAATAGGACTCAGTAGTACCACCACCTTTCTCTGTAAACAAAATTATTTAATTACATTGGTATGCAATGATGACCTTTAATCTATCAACATCATGTTGCCACCTTAGAGAGATTCGTTGCACTTTCCATTTAAGAGGTCTAATTAATGCATCATTGGTTGGGAAGTAGGCCTTAAGATTGAGCTCACATTTCATAACTCCCAAAAAGGTAGCCACACGATATGTCGTACATGCAATTTAATGGGTTGGTGGCATTTCAAAAACCAAGGAGATTGCTTGAAAGTCATGGAGTCATGAAAAAGCCAAACCGTAGAACTGCATTTCATGGGTTTTGAGATTTCAAGAACCTCTGACACACCAATCATTTAGGAAAGGATGAGGAGAAAGAAAGATCGGGTCATCAAATTATTATGCAACTTTTGAACCTCGTGATTTGGTTATGAAAACACAAGATTACATGTCAAAGGTTATGAAACTTGTGAGGACCATGACAACGAATGAATTAGAGGCATGGAATGGAAGTCATTCTAATTTAGGGAAAGGAAATTGCATGTTTTAAAATTTATAGGGTAACACAGTCAGACTACAATACAAGATCAAAGAGAGGGTGTACGAGAGAGTATATGCAACAAGCTCTGCCACATCCACAACTGCATCAACTATCCCCCTAGAGAAGCAGGCTTCATCACCCATCGTCAGACCTATTTCATAGCCACATAGCATATTGTTGGAGAAAGAGATGAACAAAACACCAAGCCTAGTCACGCCAAAATGTTTTCTTCCAAAAACAAGAGAAATACCACCATTTAAACCCAAGGCCCAAATGGTTGGGATGTTTAACGTGGTGGAGAAATTGAAGAAGGTGCCTGTCAATGTATCATTGTGGGATGTCATATCAATTCCCAAACAAAAAACACTACTTCAAGAAGTGTTAAAGGTGGAAGAACAAAGCCCATAGGTGAATGCAACTCAGCCATGCAATCAAAGTGGAGATGACAGACCCATGCTTCCCCCTTAGGCTCTGAAAGAAACAACTTATGCAAATGATGTAGGCAACAAAAATAGAAAGAGGTAAGTAGAACAAAGCCCATGCCTTTCTTTTTAACACTTATAGTAGGAGACAAATTGTTGAATAATAATATGATTGATTCGGGGGCTAGCACAACCGTTATTCCAAAACAAGTGGCAGATGCTTTAAAGCTTAGGTATGAGCCCCTTGAAAAAGGAATTATGCAACTAGATAGGAAGGTCCCGACTATTGGTCAGATAAATGGTTTTTCCCTAACCCTTTTCTCCTACCCAAGCCAAACAGTCATGTAGGAAGTGGTAGTAATAAACATACCAGTCTTCAGAATGTTTCTATCAAGAGATTTTATTGCCAAACTTGGCAGATACCTGGCACTTGACTGGTCCCACCTAATATTGAGAACCAAACATGGGCTGAAGATGAAGATTTTGTCTGAATCCTTGCATCCCAAACACATTTCAGATGATGCAAATCTATGCTTTGGGGCTACCCATGCCTCTATCTTTTAGCAAGAGAGATATTTTGTAGAAATTCCCAGAGAAGAGGAAGACTCAAGTGAGAAAACTTCTGAAGAAGTGTTGCTCAACTAGTTCATTGATTCTGATCCATTTGGAAATTTCCATGCTATAGGGCTAAGCACCTATGTAATTTTCGATAGGGATCGAGTCTTTCTGAAACTAATAAAGGATCAAGAGAAGTTCGACGACCTATCTAATAATCATTTGTGGACCTTATATTTTGATGTTGCTAAATGAAAGGTTGGCACTTGAGTGGGTGTCTAATTAGTGTCTCCAATAGGATTGAAAACCTCTAGAACCTACCATTTTCAATTTCCATGCTCTAGCAACAATACCAAATATGAAGCTTTGGTCCATGGTTTGATTCTAGCAGAGTAGATGGGTGCAAGTAAGATACAAGCTTTCCGAAATTTAGAATTAGTAGTAAGCTATATCAGTGGGTGAGCAACGCAATAAATACAAGGCTAAGATCTTACATACATAAGGTATGGGATCTCATTGAGATTTTTTAAGCTTTTGATATACAAGTGACTCCTCAACCACAAAATAGCATTGTTGATCGAGCATTTCCTAATAGACCATAGTTGGAATTATTTTCTAACCCAACAAAGTAAGATGCGGTGTAGATCATTGCCCAACCTTCAATTTCTAACAAGGGTCAAAATTGGAAAATTTTGGGCGATGATATTCAAATTGTTTCCTTCATACAGAAGTCAAAAACAACTTCCGACTATCCACCACCAAGAATGGATCTTCTTAAAGATGCAAGGAATGGCAAGCAAATATTTTCTATAGTTTCAAAAGATTATGAAGAGCTTGATGTCAAAAGTAACAGAAGATTGATAGTCAATAGGGAGGTCTCTCACAAGGACAAAATAAAGATGAAGGATCTATGCTTCAAGTATGATCTCATAGGTTACGACCCGGGTATAGTTCAACACACAATTGGCCTAGCTAAAGGACCAAAGCCTATTCAATAGAGACAAACGTTAGTCAACCCAAAGATTGAAGCTTTGATAGTACAAGAGCTCAGCAAGTGGAACAAATCAAAGGTCATATGTCTTAACAAATTTTCCACCTAGGTATTAAATTTAGTTCTAGTTTGGAAAAGGAATGGTGATATCCGAATTTGTGTTGATTTTCGGGACTCAAGAAGGACTTCACTGAAAGATCACTACCCCTCACCACTAATGAAGCAGTTCTTACAGACTCTAATCAAATGAAGGAGTTTCTCCTTGATAGATGGTTCCCCAAGGTACAATCAAGATTGTTGGCAAGAGACATTGCAAATGTTTTCTAGTTTTTTCATTAATGGAAACCATAGTCGGTGATTGGATCCTCACGTCATCACTTGCTCCTACCAATAGACAGATTAAGGATAGTGAAGGAAGAATAGAGCACCTGACAGCTATGTGTTCATCGATTCTCATATAGATTTTATATTGTTATTTTGAGTTGTGGATCTTATGGGAGGTTAATCAATGTATCTCTTGTGTTGTCTTAAAATATTAGTGCCTCGTATCAAGTTGTGTGCAAGTCTGGAGATCCAGTTGGATATCTTTATGTTCATCAATGTTTTGTGGCTGACCTAGATGATATAACATGTTGCAGATATTCAAGGAGTGTTTACTCAAATGTTTTTGAGTTTGAACAATTTGATTTGGGTCTGAGCTAAGTTGTGACTGACCAATGTGGATACGCATTGAATATTATTCATGATCTGAGCTGATAGTTGTACATATTCTTAAGTTTTATTGAAGCTGAGATGTTGCGATTAAATTCTTAGTTGTGGATATATATATAAATGATCAATTATATCATTTCATGTGTATAAGTTGTGTCAACATGTGTTGCAAATATCAAAAGGGTGATTGAGTGATTATGCACAGTTTCATTTGTGCATTAAAGATTTTGTAATGCGAGTTAGAGTAGAGTAGAGCAGAAGTGCAGAATTAGTCAGAAGGATAGAAGATCGACTACTGAGCCTAACTGGAACTATAAGCAAGCATTTGTAGATGCTATTCTTTTAGTTCATTCTCTTAGATCTAATATAAATCCTTGTAAGGAAGTGTGCCTTTCTATTTTGAGCAGTGAGCTCTAGGTAGTGAGCCTGAATGCAAGTGCATTCCCATATTGTAAACTTATTTTTGAGTATACTTAGATCATATTGTGGATTGGACATCCACCATGGTTTTTCATCTAATAGGGTCTCCACGTAAAAATCCTTGTGTTATGGTGTCATGGTTGTTTTCTTTCTGTTTTTGCATATTTCTCTCGGTTGAATATTTAAAGTGGGTTAAAGATTAGAATAATAAAGTTATTTTTTGTAGAACACTAATCCCCCCCTCTCAGTGTTGGTTGTTTCCAAAAATTGGTATCAGAGCAAGTTCCTTGAGAGAATTCTAACAACTTGGCAAGATCTTGGAAAGTGTTTTCAATGGATACAAGCAGTCTTCAAGAACAACTTTTGGTGGCCCTGGATGATCTTGACTAGTCAAAATCTGAGAACCGAGAACTACAAGAAAATATTGAGAATGTAGAGAAATTCATTTAGTCATTGAAAGACAAAATCAATTAGTCAAGGGAGAAAAGAAAGGGATTATGTGATCAACTTAAGTAGAATAATAGAAGCATGGAAGATGAACAACTAAGTCATGCCTTGAAAGAGAAAACAGAAGAATGTGAAATTTTTTCTAGAGAAAATGTTTCCTTGAAGTGTGAGATGGAATTTATCATGATGAAAATGACCAAGGAGATTGAAGATAGAAAGAAGAATGAAGAAAAGCTTTCTCAATCTGAAGAAAATCTTGCTCAATCCTTGAAAGAAAAATCTAAAGAATGCAGTTGATTCGACAATGAATTGGCAAAATCTAAAAAAAATGAGGAAGTGCTTGAAAAATAGCTTGATGATCTCATAAATGAACTTACTGGTGCAAATGAATACAAGGATAAATTCAAAGCAAGCTCAACCAAGCTTGATGAACCAATTAAAGGTTATAGGACTAATGGTGACAAGCGAGGTCTTGGCTATGGAGAAGGAGAAAGTTCTGGATCTGGAAAAAGGAATTTTAGACAAGGGAGATTCAAGCAAGGAAATCAGATGAATGGAGCTAGAAGGAATCTGGTAAGACAACCAAATGCTGAAAGATTCAATGGTTACTATTTTTCTTGCAATAAATTTGGTTATCTAGTTTTTCAGTTTAGAAGAAGGATAAATCCAGGTGGGCCATGATTCTTAGGTCAGTTCTTTAATTGTAATAAGTTTGGTCATAAGTCAAATGAATGCAAAAATGTGATAAACAACTTTCATAGAGATGTTAGATGCTATGCATGCAATAGATTTGGGCATATTGCTAACCAATGCAAATCAAGGAAAAATCAGTGGAATAGTAGGTCTGGACAAAGAAATGTTGTGTGTTACAACTGTAACAAATTTGGCCACATTGCTAGATTCTGTTGGAGTAGAAGAGGTCCAACAAAACAAAACATGCAACAGGATGTTAAGGGAAAAGGTAAAGTCACTATAGATGTGATCAGGAGGAAAATATAGAAATGGGTGAAGAAGGATCCCTCTTTTGAAGGAAATGTGCCAACACTAGAATTTTCTTCGGGTAATTCCTCTCAAAATTAGTTTTAGGCCTTTGGCCTAGGGGGAGCTCTCAAGAAAATCTGTTAACCCCCTGCCGGTAATTGACACTGGAATGTGGATAAATCCACTAAGTTCATAGATTCCTTTCAGATGTTGCTCAACTAATTGGAGAAAGTATTTTATAGTATTGGAGATCCATAGAAGAATTATCTATCCTAGTGCATGGAAACAATGTAACTGAATGAATTAGGGTAAAATATTTATTGTGACAAAATGGTTAGTTGTGTGAATGATAAAAGTCATTTTTATCTTTCATTTGTCACTTTGCATTTTGGAGAAAAGAAGTTTGGAGAGCCTTGGAGTGAACTTTGTTGAGTTGTGGTGAGATTCAAGTGTGAAGAAGATTCAACAATCAAAACTCTGATCTGACGAAAAGTTATTTATCAAAAAAACCTATGAATTTGTGAATTTGTAAAAATTTCTACTCCATTGGTAGTTGAAGTCAAGGATAGACCCTATCCAAAGTTCAAGTGGCATCCTTTTAAGTCTGTTGAGATCGAGCCCCTAGGTGCATTTTCATCTGTACTGTATAGTGTCTTACACATTGAAGACATTAAGGATTACATACATGCCAATATTGAAGAGTTAGGGAGCTCACAAATGCTGAATTTGTATTCCAACCATATAATTGGAGAGGACTTCACTGTTAAGACAAAATAAAAAACCATAGAAGTGAGGAAGTTCACACAGTTTGTGAATTTTCCCATATTTGAGGAAAGCAAATGGGTGCGATATATTTTGTGCTGAGTTCATCCCGAGTTCATGTGGTTGAATATAACTTTCAAGATTACGAAAGAGGCTATAAGCACTATCATAGGTCTAAATTCCTCCAGTTGACTGCCAATCTTGGAATCTATAAAGAATCAGAAGGTTACTGATGCAACAAGTGCACAATTTGATAGAAGGGCAATGAAAATTGAAGATATTATTGAAGAGGATGTGAAATTTGCATCAATGGTCATTGGCTACAAGGTCTACCACTCCAGCTGAGATAATTTAGTATCTAGTATAGCCATTTATATAGCCTATCCGATGGTAAAAGAAAATTCAGATTATGACTTATGTGAGCTGCTTAGAAGTCAGCTGATGGATAATCTAGG
>VDFB02249177.1:0-12170 GCA_007258455.2 Sequoia sempervirens
ATTTTGTATGTGTAGGATTAAATTTTAGATTTTTTGTGTTTGATCTTAGCTTAGATCCTAATTTCAATTGTAGTTTGATCTTGTTTTCATCTATCATATTCCCCCTCACACATTCTGGCACACCCAATGGGACCCAGGTCCCCCTTACTATTTTTTTTTATGAGCTAAATTGAAGTTACAAGGTTTCAGGAGCTTTCAGGAGCTTTCAGGAGAAGTTTCATGCACTGCCCAACAAAAGCTCACATTTGACTATCAAGATTTCTAAGCATCTACAACAAGAAGCTCACTTTTTCCATGGGGAGATCTCATTTTCACTAAGAACCTCACATTTGCACCAAAAACCATGCATTTTCTTATTTCTGGGTTAGCATTTGCACAGGGATTTGAGCATTTATTTTTGGAACTGGGCATTTGCATTTTTTTTTGAGCAGTTGAATTTTTTTTTTAGCATTTGCTTTGGAAATCTAGTGCACGGATCTTGCACTATTGTAATGAACCTCCTTGCTAACGTTTGCTTATTTTGAATGTACTATTGGGTTTTTTATGTAGGATTTGAAACATGTTAACTCGTTTTGTGTAGGGAAGATGATCAGTCCAAGAGTTTTAGATTGACAATTTTTTTTTTATTAACTTAGGAAAAAATTCATTTGGTGCACTAAAATGAACAACACAAACTCACATTTTATTTTTTGTTGTTAAAATGAACCAATTTTAAGCTTTCTAAGTTAGGAACTTTCATTTGGTTCTCTAAAACGAACAAAAAACAAACTCACATTTGGTTTTGGTGCTATTAAAAATTGAAATTTTTTTAAAGCTTTTCTAAATTAGGAACTTTCATTTGGTGCACTAAAAAACAACACAAACTCACATTTGATTTTGGTGTTGTTAAAATGAACCAATTTTAAGCTTTCTAAGTTAGGAACTTTCATTTGGTGCTCATAAAAAGAACAAAAATATTTCAATTTTGTGTTCTAAAAATGAACACATTTCATGTTTTCATAATTAGGAACTTTAATTTTGGTGTATAAAAAGAACAAAAAAAGGTTTCTATTTTGTTGACGCATGCTCGATTCACTTTTTGTTGACCAAAGTTAGGACCAGGCCTGATTTCTTAAGAAACACTTCAATTTTGGGGCTTAAAAATGAAAAAAACTATTCTTGTTGTTTTTACACCATTACTATCTTAATTTCTTGATGTCTTGAACACTTCAATTTGGTGCAAAAATAAAAAGAAAAATTTGTTTATATTATTTACATATTTTTGGGGATAATACCACTCGAGGTGTTTAAAATGAATCAAATTGCTATGAAGTGTATACCATGTATTAATTGATTGGAAAAGATAAATGTTTGTCTTCTCCCCTCACACCTTTTGGCAATCTTGGGTGAGCGAAAACATTTTGAGCTTCGTATCTTTCTTTTCAAGCATACCTTTTTAGAGGGCCTTCCTATTTGAGAAAAATATCGCAACAGAGAACTCATAGGCGACCCAAGCGGTACTTTCATTCTCGATTGCTATATAAATCTTTTGTGAGTGTGAGGAAAGTTCATCGCTCACTAGGTGCAAATGTCCTATATTGATGTATTCTCCCTCAGTATCCTTGTGATGCGTAAAAACCCATAAGGTCTAGGAAGTTCTTCAAAACTCCGCATGTATAGGTGCCCAAAAATAATATCCCCAGAACATGACTAAGAGCCAATTGTTTTAGAAGCCACCCTATTATCAAAAACATTCTTTGAAAGTGGTGCATCAAAATTTACTTCCGAGAAGTTACTTTCCAAGTCTGACTATAGGCCCGTGCCATAAGTCACAAGTAAAATCATCTCTTTGGAGCATGAGGCAGGCCCATCTAAGAGATGGTTTCTCTCCACTAGGGTTGTAATTGCATGTTAATGTTAAACTTACTCAGTTACATTTGATAAGCAATTGTGACATCAAATTATGTTTCTAATTTAAAGAAAAAGAACACATCAAAACAAACACTAAATAAGATGGTCAAATAAAAAACCCTTTGATTTAGTGTATACTTGTGAAAGAAGCCTTATGTTTTGCACTCCTTGAAAGGATTTATCCTTAAAGGTTTCTAAACATTTCAACTTTTATTTCAAGGTACATTGATCAAGGTAAAAATTTTGTAAACTATGGCTTGGGTGTTGTGATTTCACAATTTGAGCTATAAACATTCAGGTCACATAAATTCCATGCTTTTGAGAAAGTCCAATGTTGTTCTATCATTTTCCATACTCAAGAACACAGAGGAAACAAACAAACAGAGGTTACAAACTTCCATTCTAGCTCACAGTATTTTTTGCTGACACTTAGGGGAAAACAAACTGAAGTTTTTTATACGGTTATTCTTCAAACAAAACATTTGGAAAATTAGATTGGTCACAAAGTCTTTCGTCCATTATTCCCATACTATGTTTGAATAAAACTTGCATCATTATCTATTGGTACTATTCACAACATCCATCCATTCATTTCATAATAAAACAGTGTATCTAACCATGGCTTGTCACTGATTAAGGAAAGTAGTCTTGTTTACAACTAGGGGCAACCTCCTGAAGCTGGTCATGGATTAGATCTTTGAACATCCTATCATGGTCATACAATGGCAAAAGATCATAAACATCAAAAAATGACAAAAGATCAAAAACAGCTAGAAAAAAACAAAAGTCAAAAACATTTGAAAAAAAAAAAAAAAAACAACATTGTTGGGTTATTCCTTCACTCAAATAGTCTAAGATATCAACATTTTCTTGAACCTCACAACTAGTTCAAGTAGATTTCTGCAACATATCCTCTAGACACAGAAGTGGAATATCAATCTAGATTATCAATGTTGTTTACCCAAAAATAGTTTATACTTTGAGTCAAACAGTCGAACTATGTGGTCTCTACATGTACAACATAGGAAAGGCTTTAAAGCCCCTGAGACCCTAGGTCAGTCCCTTTAGGTTTCCAACATGCTTTATTTCAACTTAGTTAGAAAAATTCAAAATCCAAAAACATTCACAAAACATAAAAGGTCAAAAACACTCAAACCAAGTGAAATATGAGCCTTTGCGTGTACAACGTAGGCAAGGCTTATCTTTGATGAGCCCCTGAGGCCCTAAGTTAGTCCCCAGAAAATAACAAAAAGAGCATCATAAAACTTATAAAAATTAAAAAGATCCATCACGTCCATCAAAATCCATGATAAAACATCACCCATAATGAACAAACATTACACTCACCCTTTGACAGAACAAACAAACAAACAAACAAAGAAGACATCAACAACTAGAAATTTCAAGAAAACAATCACAAAAGCTCTGACTATAAATAGACAAAAATAATGCCAAAGTATTAGCTACCTATTTTTTGACAAGTCCCAACAACATCCTGAGATATGCCTTAACAGATCTATTCCTACGATAGACATGATCAACACCGGATAATAGCCCCACCCCAAATAGATATGGCAAGTGATACTAAAACTTTGTTTTTATCTTTTTATAGTCTTATCTTTTATGATTTATTTTATTGAATCACTCTCAAGATCTCTCGAGGATATCCATAAGGATTTAGAGAAGAAGGAATAGGGGAAATGAGCATCATTTCAGTTTTTTGTTTGTAAGATGTTTTTGTGATACTATCATGGCTAATACTTTCTTTATTGAGTGTATGGAAGTTATGTTGAAAAAATTCATGTAGCAGTTGCATGTTAGGTATTTCATACCTCTTTGTGTAAATGGTCTGAAATACGTGTAGTAGTTACATGTTAGGTATTTCATACCTCTTTGTGTAAATGGTCTAGAATTTGTGTAGCACTTGCATGTTAGGTGTTCCATACCTTTGTGTAAATGGTCTGAGATTTTTAACACAACCAAACTATATACTTTAAACAAGTTTTCGTATGTCTAGTATGAGAAAAAATAATCTTTGTTTATAGAGTCAAAGTCCATGTAATGGATACAAAGTAACCTTGGTAATTAATACCCTCGTGCATCGTATATGTTTGCTACATCAAATGGGATTGTTCAAAACTATGAAGCCTCCAAGTAAAGCGAAAGCAACTCATCAACTACTAACAACATCACATTTCTATCTATCATCAAAAATTTCTTCTAACTAACATCCATCATCTGTCATCATACAAACATCATATATCACAACGGTATATTTATCATCCATAATAAAACATCATATGATACAAAGGATGATCCATCCATCCATATCATGTGCATACGTCATCATACATCGTCATCCATGAACATATAAAATGTGCTAAATCGAATAAGGTATATCAACATCATACATCTCACATATATCATCATCAAAAGGGAGCATGTCATAGTACATCATCATCAGTGAAACAAAGTGTGATAGGATAATACAAAATGATACATATACGAGGCCTTGATTGGGCCGATGAGTATATATACAAAAATCATGTTTGCAATATGTCTCTGAACAACAACGTAATAAAGATCAAGTAAGTTGCCCAACAAAAAGCAAACACTCTATAGACTAGGCTGTAGACCACCATCTAGATTTGGTTGTCTAACATGATAACCACCTGTAATCATTTTAATTCATGATATTAGGGTTTCACTTTAAACATATAAAGAAACACAAAATGATGAAAAATGAGACTTAGGGTTGCAAATAGTGAAAACAACAATCAAATGCAAAGTTTTAGAGCAAAAGTGAGGTTTTAGAGCAAGTGCTTGAAGCAAAAGAAAGGTTTTAGAGCAACTGCTTGAAACAGATGCAAGGATTTAGAGCAAAGGCGAGGATCTTAAGCAAAGGCGAGAAAAATAATGCAAATGCTCAAAAATCATCAAAACTTTGCTATTGACTGGTAATCAAGACTTTTTTTATCCTATCTTCAAATGACCATATCTTGGTCATACGAAAGTATTTTTTAGTGGTTTTTTTATAAAAAAATGGGGTAGAATTTCATGATCTTTGCAATGGCGTAGATGGTTTTCAGTTTGTGTACAATTAAATTTTCCATTGGGGTTGTGAGCCTGACCTCAAAACTTGAAATTTTCGACCAACCTCTTGAGGGGGCATCACAGAGTCCTACCATCATTCCACGAAACACCAAGGCATAGTGGGGCATAATTTTTTTTTCAAAAACTTGATCTTAAAAATAGAATCTTTGAAACAAAGCAACCAGTACTTTGTATCAAAGAGGGGCAAAATGTAGACATGTAAAATTGACTTAACACCTATCACAACTTGAAATGTCTCGAAACATCTCAGAATCAACTTGGAATGTCTCGAAACATCTTGGAATCACCATGAAACGTCTTAGAACATCTCAAAATCAACCCAAAACGTCTCAAAACAACTCATAATCAACTTGAAACATCTTCGAACATCTTGGAATCACCCCAGAATGTCTTGAAACATCTCAAAACATCTTGAAATCAACCTAAAACATATCGAAACAACTCAGAATCAACTCAGAGTGCCTTGAAATATCTCAGAATCAACTTGGAACATCTTTGGAACATCTTAGAACATCTCTGGAACATCTCGAGTTATCTCAGAATCATCCTATGATCGTCCCACAACATCAAACAACATCCAAAACCCTAATTTCCTCTATTAATTGAATAATATGTTATTTGATTAATTCATGTTTCATCATTTTGACCAATTAAATAAATTACATTTATTTAATAAAGTCCTAATCTCACTTTATTTCATCTCGATTAATTAAATAATACCAATTATTTGATTACCTTATTCCCCTAAGTTGATTAAATTATTAAATCATAATAATTTAACTAAGACACTTTTCCTCAAAATTTTGAATAATCAAACTGAACTATTCAAATCAATTATCAAAAATCAAACACAAAAAGGAATTAATTAATTAAATAGATGAATTCATATTCCTCACCCACTTTCTGATTGAGAAAATCATGGGTTGCTAACTAAGCAATCTAATTTTGCTAACTCAACCATCTAATTCCTAACTAAACCCTAAATGATCAATCAAATCATGACTGATCAATCTAATTCCTAACTAGCCAATCTATTCCCCAATCACCAAAATTGTGCAATCAACTTTGCACAATCTTCTCATGTCTAAATCCTCTCAACACATTTTGACCGTTGATCTGGATTTTCTCCAACACGATCCTGATCATCGATTCAAAATCTCATTTCCTATATAACAAACCTCTCTCCTCACAAATAAGGATCGGAGATTCAACATACATTTTTGCAACAAAGTGTTGTCACAATCACCATTGATAGAGCTTCAACCTTTTTCAATCAACCAAGCATCATTCATCCAACTTTTTCACACAAACATTGGAGGCTTCGCGGTGACAAGAACAATCCAACATCAAGCAAATACACTCCACTATGGGATGGTAAAGCTTTACTTATTGCTTGCATTAATTTCAGTAATCATAAGTTTCTTAATGTATGTTCAATTAGCTTATTTTTATTTCGTATGTGTAGGATTAGATTTTAGATTTTTTGTGTTTAATCTTAGCTTAGATCCTAATTTCAATTGTAGTTTGATCTTGTTTTTTTCTATCATCTTCCCCCTCACACAATATTATATATATATAACACTATTTTAACATCCATGCATAAACTCATATACTCATATTTTCATCAATCGACATATATACACGAAGTGTATATACTTCATTGATTAGTATATAATTATGAACACACAAAGAAGAAATTCCACTTAGCATAAAGACTCAATCACGTAACCCAAATCAAGAACATCCATAAAACAAGACCATATGCAAAACCACTTCAAATCATTCCCATTCAATGACCAAAGACTACCTACCGGTTTCACAAACTAACTCGACTAGAAAAACTAGGGCATGAGTGTGTGAATTCCTAGTAAGGAACATTAAGGGTTACCAGACCAAACTCCTCTCCTATGTGATACTCGTCCTCTCGTACGTGAGGCTCAACTTGTTCCTACATTCAACTTAGTACAACATAAAGGTAGTTATTCATTCACATATATATTTGCATTGTCAAAGCATTAATGTATTCATATTACAATTCGTATACATTCATCATAATTTCCATAAGTATACAAAACATAATCATTCCTTCTAAATAAATAACATCATAATACATATCTTAGTATTTCATTTACCTATTGAACATATTAAAGTTCTGATAAACATTTATCATCATATTCACCCTCAAGGTAAAAGTAACTTGGTAACTAAGAGATGGGGTGTAACAATTTGAGTGGGAGCTTGTGCAGAAGATACTTTGTGATCTTGTTGTAGGAATTTTTGGATGGCATGTTTATCAAGTAAAATAGAGGTGGATAATTTTTCTTAAAATAATTTTGAGATGTGGAAGTTGAAGATGGAGGATCTATTGATAGATCGAGATCTATGGGATGCTATTGATGAGAATATTTCAAGGCCTATAGATGCTACCCAGGAAGCTCAATATGATGTTATGGACCATAAATCCAAGGGTCTAATCAGATTGTGCTTGGTAGACTCTGTTTTAATTTATGTCCATGAAGAGACCTCTGCACAAAAAACTATGGAAGAAACTTGGTGAGATGTATAAAGATAAATCTTTAGTGAACAAGATTTTCTTGAATAAGAAGTTGTATTCCTTGAGAATGGAAGAGGGTGGATGAATCATAGACCACTAGAAGCATTCAATAAGTTGGTGGATCAATTGGCATCAGTTGGTGCCAAAATGGATGAGGAGGAGAAACGTTAGATCTTTCTTTTTTTACATGATGCGGGATTCTCTTGTTATGGCTATTGGGAGTACTATTATATTGAAGACTAAGATGTGGTGGGTTCTTTTCTTTCTGAAGAGATGAGGAGGAAGGTATCCATCACTTCCAAGGAGGCCCTAAATGTTCATGGAAGACCTAAGGAAAAAGGCAAGAAGAATGAGAAGCATGACAAATACAAGTCCAAGGGGAGATCTAAATCTCCTAGAAAGTACAAAGTTATTTGTTGGAATTGTAGTAAGCCTAGACATGTTCGTAAGGAATGCAAAGAAGAAAAGAAGAAAAATAAGAGAATTTATTCAATTATGAGTCTGATAAGGAAGATGGTGATGCATTCATTAAATCTTTAACAACTCATGCATGTAATGATGCATGACTAATTGACTCAGGTGCATCTTTCCATATGACCTTTAATAGAGATTGATTTTTTGAATATGAAGAATTTGATGGAGGTAAGGTGTACTTGGGTGATGATTCTTATTTAAATATTTTTGGTCATGGTAAAGTTATAATTAGGTTTCCTAATGGTAGAATATAAAGGATTAATGGTGTGTTGCATATCCTTGGATTAGCACAAAATCTATTATTTGTAAGAAAACTAATAGATGTAGGTGTGCAAGTAGTATTTTGTGATGTAGGATGTAAGATAGTTAGAGGTGCTATGGTGATTGCTAGAGGTGTCAGATATGGAACATTATATAAGCTTGATGCATGTTGTAACAAAGATTTTGGTTCCCCAAAAATCTCTAGCTCCTTAGGGTTTTTCACCTAGAAGGAGAGGAAAATGGGCCAAAATGACTTTTAAATAACATTAGAAGAAATGGGGAAAGGGGTGTGTAAAGCATGTGTGAATGTGTCTAAATGCTGAAAACATAATGAAAATGCAGACTAAGGAATGTATTCTAACCCAATGCAAAAGTGCTGGAAAACACAATGTGTATTCAAACAATTTGACTAGAAATGTAAACAAACTGTAAAAAAAATTAACCAAATTGGAGATGTGTAACTGGAAGCTAGAAGAGGATGGGATGAAGCTTTGAAAACTTATAGAAGACACTAGAAATGCTCACTGGGACTAATTCGCCATCCTGGGTGCAAATGAGTCTTGTTTTTGCTAGAAAGTGTCAAAACCAGTTTTGGAATTGGGTATCCAAATCTACAAAAATCACTATTCAAGCCTTGAAATGGGACTGATTTTCCATCAATGGCGAATGAGTCCTATTTTAGAAAATTGAGAATTCTGAGCAAGATTTTGTGGCTTATAATCTGCAATTCTATTTCTAAAGATTCCCCAGATTTGAATCTGCAAAACCCGACCTGGAGACTCTCTCCAAGCTTGAAATAGGGTTTGAGACACCTTGAATGACTTTGATGGGATATGGACACCTTTTCTCACCTTTCCATTTGATAAATTTGCATACACAAACACATGCAAAGGGGAAAAAGTGTTGAGCGGTTAGGATATAGGGGTTTTCCTTGGTCAAACCCCAGTTTGGTAATCAAACCCTTGAAATAGAAATATAAATGAAATTGAAAGAGAATGATGAATACACAACGTGCAAATGTAAATGCTCACCAAAATATTGTTGAAGAAATCTAAAGATATGCTGCTCCAAAGTGGTTTAATACTTGTGATGAATGTCTAGAATGCTTGATTTGATGCTTGCTTGAGAAGATTGCTTGAGTGAATTAGATAATAAGAGAATTAGAGAATTGGAAGCTATTGAAATGAGGGTAAAATGATGTATTTATACAAACTTGTGCCTTAGTAACCCAATGATACCTCATCACAGGCTGACATAAGGTAAATTTGAATAAAAACCCAAAAGGAAATTTGAATTATTTTGAATTTGGAGCCAAGAGGGACTCATTCGCCACCTATGGCGAATGGGTCTCATGTTGGACTTGAAAGTGGGTGTCAGGAATTAAGTCACATTTAATGTTATATGTCAGGTTTACATTCAAAAATACACTTAATTAAGCCTTATAAGGGAATAAAGGGATCAAATAAAGCATAAGAAAGGTGTAAATAGTGAAATCAAGCCTAGAAAAGTGCAAAATCTTGTTACAAGACTTTACAACACTTCAAAATAGGACTTGATAAGTGATGAAAAGGTGATTTTTAGGTGAATTGTAATGAATAGAGTCTAGAAAAGTATAGAAATGTCTTACAACACTTCACAACACCTTCACAAGATGCCACGTAATTTGAGTTTTAAGGACCTACTGTGAATTTTTAAGCCACATTACAACATTAAATCAAAGAAAAATGGATCAAGCATCACAGAAGAAAGAGCTAAAAGACCATGAAAATATCAAGGGACCATTTTTCTATGGCACACATGCACTGTTGAGTGCAATAGTACTTGTATGAAAAGAAAATATGTGGAAGAGGTGAGGGTTTTACTTTCAATAGATGGTCAAAGCTTTTGGGTAGTGAAGGCTGCTCTTGATTATAAATCAAAGTTACCTGTAAAGAAAACTATGTTATGGAGACTTGGCCAAATTGGAGAAAAGGGTCTAAGGACCATGAAAAATAAAAACCTTGTTGAAGTTTTTTTTGATTGTAATCTTGAATTTTATTTTTGTGAGCATTGCATTTATGGAAAAAAAAAGCACATTAAGTTTTACTAGAGTTCTCATAAATCTTGTGGTATATTAGATCTTATTCATTCTGATGTGTTTAGTCTTGTAGATGTTCCTTCAATTGGTAAATCCACATATTATGTTTCATTTATTGATGACTATAGTAGAAGGAAATGGGTATATTTTCTAAATAGTAAATCTGAAGTTTTCAATCAATTTAAAGAATTTAAAGCAATGGTTGAGTTGTAGACTGGAAAAAAAATAAAATGTTTGAGGACTAATAATGGTGGTGAATTTTTCTCTAACTATTTTGATAGATTCTATAAATATTATGGTATTCATAGATAAAAGGAAACTCCCCATTCTCCAAAATATAATGGAGTTGAAAAAAGAATGAATAAGACATTGATGGAGAAGGCTAGGAGTATGTTGAGTGGTACTGGCCTAGAACAAAGGTTTTGGGTTGAAGTTGTTGCTAGTGCTTGTTACCTAATTAAAAGGTCTCCTATGAAATCTCTTATTGATAAGATACATTTAGAGGCATGGTCAGGTCACAAGCCTTCATTAAGACATCTTATAGTTTTTGGTTGTGAGGCATATGCACATGAGCCAAAGGAGAAGTGAACAAAGTTGGAGAACAAGGTTGTGAAATGTATTTTCATTGGGTATAGTTATGGTATGAAAGGATACAAGCTTTGTGATCTGGTTGCACAAAAGGTAATATATAGTAGAAGTGTTATTTTTAGAGAAACTAATCCTTTTTTTGTTACATTGCAACCAAAACAAAGTAAACAGGAAGATGTGATTCAATTTCCTTCTACACTTCTGAAAGTTGAATTGAGGCCCATTGATATACAAGAAGTTGAGGAGAGCTCACCTATCTATGAATCTTTAGAAGAGGATGAAGAACCTCCCACTCAACTTTTTTGTAGGTCTACAAGGAATAGAAAACCACTTGAAAGGTATTCACTTGATGATTAGAGATGTATTTTTTCTTTGAATTATAACATGGATGAACCTAGATCTGTAGAAGATGCATTAGGTATGAATGATGTAGAATCCTAGAAGATTGCTATGGATGAAGAAATGGCATCTTTGAAAAATAATGATACATGAGATCTTGTACCATTGCTTGAAGGATGGAAACCTTTTGGTTACAAATGGGTGTTCATGAAAAATATTGGTTTAGATGAAGGTATTGAGAAGTACAAAGCAAGGTTGGTTATGAAAGGTTACTCTCAAGTTGAGGGTGTTGATTATGGTGAGATATTTTCCCCTGTTGTTTTCCCCTGTTGTAAAAATGAAATCCATTAGATTTTTGCTTGCTATTATTGCTACTTATGATTTATATGTTGAGAAAATGGATGTGAAAACTTCTTTCCTCCATGGTGACTTGGAGGAGGATATTTATATGAAACAACCAAAGCACTACATGGTGAAAGGTAAAAGTAAGTTGGTTTACAAATTGAAGAAATATTTGTATGGCTTAAAATGGAGTCTTAGGATGTGGTACCAAAAATTTGATAGATATGTGTTGATTTTGGGAATTGAGAATTCTAATTTAGATCATTGTGTTTATTATAAAATTGATGGTGATCATTTCCTTTTTATTGCATTATATGTTGATGATATGTTATTTATTGGCAAAGGGAAAGGTATGATTTCAAAACTGAAATCTCAACTTGATGCTAAATTTGAAATGAAAGACCTTGGTGCACATTCTTGGGACTGAAATTAAAAGAGATAGAGTGAATAGAAAGATATGGCTTGGCTAAAGTAAGTATGTCAATTCAATTTTATAGAGATTTAACATGCATTAGTGTAGACCATTGTGTG
>VDFB02249180.1:0-16497 GCA_007258455.2 Sequoia sempervirens
GCCGATTTCTCCAATCACATTCTTTTACAGGTTAAAGTTCACAGTTCTCAGCAATTTGAAGAATTCAAGGGCGATTTTCACAGAAAAAGAGCATCATAAAAACGTCTTTTTCATCCTTCAATCTCAGATTTCTCTCAGATTACAATTCGCATGTTCTTGAAATTGGCAAAATTCAACAAGTCTCAGCATCTGAATCATTTCTATATAGCTTCCTCGAATTAAAATCGTGCGTTTGATTTTTCAGGAATTTTTAACTCCAGAGCATTCGTTCTCGAGTTTCTAATTTTCTCAACTGAAAAGTTTTTGCATGGTCGAGTAGAAGTCAGATTTTCGCATTTCTGACGTTCTGGGTTGTCTTAGAATCCTTTTCTGGACAAAACCCATATCTCAGATTTTTCGCTGAAAATTGACCTTCGATAGGCTATTTTTAGCCTCAGCAGGCTATTTTTAGCTTTCAGAAAAGTTGTCAGAATATAGCCGTGTTCACAGTCAACAGGCGAGTTTTACAGAGTATAGTGTAGACAGACTGAGTTCAAGACCAAGTCGGTCTTAATTCATGATTTCGTCAGAAAAGCTGAGACCGATTTGTATCAAGCTGCAGAAGAGATAGTCGCCATCACTTCAGTTACGGAGCCGCCAAAATTGCCAGTCAGTGAAATGCTAGTTCGAGTGTGCAAAGATTGCTAAGATTGCTCAAGTTGCTGACATTCAGATGTTGACGCAGTTAACAAACTTGTTGAGGGATTGGTTGCTCGAGATCGCGACCAGTAGACTTCAGTTTCCACCTCTCAAGATAGACATTACACACAGGAGTTAACTTGATGTTACCCTTTCAAGTTAACTGGCCGTCTCACCTCATGCATATCTATTCTGAGATTGACCTTGTTTACTTGGAGTTTCATTTAGGGAACGTTAGCCGATAGGTAGTCTTCCGGTTAACTTACTTTCCAATAGGGCGATGCATGCTCGCACAATTGTCCATTTTAGATTAGATGTTTTGGTTAAAGTGAGTGTAGTTTCAGGTTAATTTTGTATAGTTTACATAATTAGGGTTTGAAGCTTGCATGTTAAGAAGCTGTAGATGACTCAAGGTGATTTTAGGGTTCCGCCTTGATGTGTATATAAATAAGAGCTTTGCTCATTTGTAATTAACTTTTGCTTGAGAGAGAAATATATGCTGCGCCTACCTTGCCCTCAATATTGCTCTTTTGGTATTTGTTCATGCGTCTTTGCTATTACAATTAATTGTTATGCCACATAGGGTTTCAAAAGATTGTAATGGTGGATTCTTTCCATAGTTTAGATAAATCTGTTTTGAACATCTTTACCATTGTGATCAATTGTTATACCACATAGGGTTTCAAGAGATTGTGATGATAAATCTGTTTGTGCATATTACCGTTAAGGAGTCAATTGTTATGCCACATAGGGTTTCAAGAGATTGAGATGATAAATCTGTTTTATGTATATTTACCATTGTGATCAATCGTTATGCCACACAGGGTTTCGAGAAATTACGGTGATAAATCTGTTCTGTGAATCTTTATCATTACAATTGAAGGTTATGCCACATAGGGTTTCATCAGATTGTGGTGATAAAGGCTGTTTGTGGAGACTTTACTTTGTCAATCGAGTGTTATGCCACATAGGGTTCCATAAAATTGTCTTGGTAAAGTCTTAAATCTGTTTGTGCCCAATAAGCTTGTTTAGATTGAGATGATAGATGCGCCACCTTGCCTTCAAGTAGAGAATCTAAACTCGTTTATCGTCCGATAGTCAAACCCTGCTCCATTTCCTCATGCTCTGTTTTCTTGAGGAAACTGGATAGATTTAAAGTAGTTAAGCTTAGTTGTAGTTAATGATCTGCTTGAAACCAGAAAATCCTTAGTACGCGTTCTTGGTTCTTAACATTGCCTCTTCGGTAGATAAAAGATAGGGCTAGATTACTTTTCTTTTCCATGCATTCCGGCTGCGGGGCTTCCTCCTAATTTGAAGAGCACTCTGACTAGTAGTGCCATTTGTCAGAGTACAAACCCTGCACTCGAGGAGGTGTTAAGATTTCATGCCGGTTTTAAGCCCACCGTGGGGCACGAGGCAAGAAAACTTCGTGAAAAGCTAAACGCTTTTATTTCACGGGAAAGACACTCTGGCATCCGATTGCATGATCCACACAGAAGCAATGGATGATAACAACAATGCTGACAGGCGACGTCCACCCCCATTACCTTGGGGTAATAACATTGGACCTTTGGCGTTTGAGGTAAATCATGAGTTACCGAAAGGGTCAAGGAAGCGTTTTCCTCGGTTTCACAGCGATGGAACACAACACCCGGAGGACCATTTTTCTGCATTCACAACGGCTTGCGCCGTCTTGCACGTGGAGCATGAAGACATCGCGGTGCGTCTCTTTGTCGAGACTCTAGTGGGAAAAGCTGCCTACTGGTTCAATCACCTGGCGCCAGGCAGTATCACAAGTTGGGCAACTATGAGCGAGAAGTTTTTGGCAAGATTCAAGCCCATTGAAGACAATCATATGTTGTTTGCCCAGCTCACAAATTCAAAGATGGAGCACAAAGAACACATGAGGGATTTTGTAGCAAGATTTAATCGTCTTGTTACAAGAATTTCTTCTACATTCGATCCATCACCGGAGATTCTGATAAGCTGTTTCATAAATGCTCTTCCATCAGAGATAGCCTTCTTTCTGAAGACGGCCAAAGCAACAGAGTTGAAGAGTGCACAAGAACACGCCATTGAGTTGGAAGATAATATGATCACTTCCGGCTTGATGAAAATAGATTCTATCAGATCTCCAGTTCAGCAACCGTACCAGCCAAAGAGAGACAATCTTCAGCCACGGTTGCCGATATCTCCACCAAGATCAATGATTGAGGCTGCACACAGTGCAGTATTTTGTCCTTTCCATGATTCTTATGAACATACCGGATCCACATGTCCAGAGAACCTGAGAATGATCCAAATCATGGGATACACTGAAGCTGCTCCCAGTTATAGTTTTGTACCAACACCAAGTTCGAAGGTTGTTTTACCACAGATGGACAACTTCGATGGCGACTCCGCAGCGGGATACTTTGATGAAGAACCCGAAAATCAAGAAGAAGAAGAAGAATACCGTCAGTACACTCCTCCTGTGTTTACACGTGATCAACACTTCAAAGCACAGAAAGAAGAAAGGCGGAAATCAAACGAAGATGGTGAAGAAGTGCCTCTCACTTCTAAACCCAAACCTTCACATGCGATTACTATGCCAGTTGCTCAAGAGACGTCTTCAGCAAATTTTGACATCGTAGCTTCCATGATGAAGACCAAGGTACAAATCTCGCAACTGGAATATCTTCAGGATCATCCAGAAGAATTAGATCAGATTCTCAAGGTTGCAAAGAAGCAGGCTGTGTTCAAGTCATCTGTTCCAACAGAAGCAAAGCCTGAAACGGGTCCTGGTAATTGTGCAACTCTGTCAGAGATAAAAGTTGAAGACCAGAACATTGCTTGTTCTGAAAAGAGACCGGAAGAGGAGACAGAGTCATGGACAATACAGTTAGATGGAGATTGTTCAGATACATTTTTAGAAGTAGGGGAATTGATCATATCCCCTAAAGGACAGTTGAACCCAGTTGCAAATTGGCTACAAATGGAATTCACTGAAACTGAAAAAGAGGTGCTTTTGCAAGGCCTCAAAGATGCCGAAGACATGGGAATCAAACTCCTATGTGTTAAAGGTGATGTAGAGCTGATCAATGAGCCAGTCAAAGGATATTATCAGATTAGAAAAGATCACCTACGGCATTACAGAAATCGAGTTTGGAACTCGATCGACTGGTTTGAAGAATTTGACATCCCAAGGATGGACTACAATAGAACTAATGACTCAGGGATATCAGTGTTCTCGTTTGCATCATATTCTGACTTTTATCAGAGTACTTTTGCATGGATATATGAATACCTGAGAATCTTCATTCCAGAGGAATTGCCTCCTGCAATTCCCAGAAGAAGAGAAGTTAAACCTTTCAGGCAGAAACATCATTGGTGGGAGGCTCTTCTCGCTGCCATGCAGCAAATAATATCCAAAGCACTTCATCTCTTCGGGGGTGGAGTTAGTTTTCTTTCAGTAATTTTTATGCTTTATCGTTATGTCGTTTTGTTTTTCCCCGTTTTGTGATGTTTTGTCGTGTTTTAGGTGATTTTTTAGGTTAAGTTTTGAGGAATTTAATGTTATAGGTGATTAGGGAAGTCCTGACTCCATATACCCAACTTATTAAACACTGGTCTACTTAACGCTGAGATTCTTAGGTTCTCCTATGCCGTAGGTATCCGACATGGTCACCAGACGGAGCCTAATGTTGTACCCAAACCAATTTTTTTTTTTTTTGCTTCATCAAGGCATTTTGCATAAATTAGTCTAAACCTTGCTAAAATGATGTAAAATACAGTTTTGGGCAATATCAAGCATGGAGTTTTTGTCAATAGTTTGTCAGTCAAAGTCAGTTATATTGGTCAAACCTGAAGTAGAGACTCAAAATGAAGATTTTCACGATGGAGGAGCATTTCACGACGGCATTTCATATTGCAAACGGTCATTTCAATGATCGAGACAGAGTTTTCAGTGATCAAATCATGGAGATTTTTCAGAGGAAAAGCCTCAAAGTGCAAAGTACATTTCGAGTATGATTTTTTTTGGAGGTCAAGATCTTGTCTGAAGTGCTCAAACATCGATCAATCTCTTGAGAATCAACTGGCTATCCCGAGTCGAGGTTATCAGCGTTAGAGACTCCGACTCAGTTATTCGAGCCAATTAAAATCCCTAAATTTTTAGGAGATGGAAATTTTGCTCTTTTAGGGCAAAGCGCCTCTAGCTTGAGGGCGCCCATTTCAAGGCAGGGGTAAAACTCGTCAGTTTCAATACCGAATGCAGTCAATTGGTTTCCAGCTAGTCTGCTTATCCGACGAGATATCAAGCAAAGTCATCCGATTCTCAGAGTTCAGGCGACAGTCGTCCAAATATCAGCTTAAAATGGAGTTTTCATGTTTTGAGCTTCTCCGTTTATGCCCAGTGCAAGTACAAGCCAGGGGCGCTGGCTTAAAGGACCCTCCAGATGGCAATATTTGTAGATAAAGTCTTCACGACATCAGTAGTATTCTTGCCTAGCTCCGCGACGCAACATTCAGCTTGTCGATCCGACGTTCCTGGTGGTCGTGGCAGAGATTCTACCGAGCACGTAATTTTACGGGCGAACCAACAAATGGTTTTCAGTGCATTTTCATAGTCTTAAGGCGCCTAGCTTTTAGGCTGGTCAGATGAGCCCGTTCGCGTTCGAAGTCTTCACGACTATTGAGCGTAATCAATTTATCTTCCCAACGAGCATAGCCGTCAGCCTTCAGCATTTGGCAGTCGCTCGTGCGTGCGAGGTCTTTAGTGTAATACTGCAAAGAGAAGACGTTCGAAAAATGGCTAAGTCTGGGAGCGGTAATTTTATTTAAAATACGCACTGGAGTTTTTGAGGTCTTAGAAGCGGTTTTCTTGCTTCGTCACCTCCAGTGACTTCTCTTAAGGGCCCTCCTGGCTGTCCGTTAAAACAGATAATGCCTGAATCGAGTCATCCCATCTCCAGATATCAACTGTCAAAGTAGGGTGTTTTTGATGACGTTTGATTTTCGTCAAAATGACAAAAGTGCAACCTTGAGCCAGGGGCGCTTTTCTTTTTGAGGCCCTTAACACAGCTTTCTGGTGTCGTGCATGCGATGCGTTGGATCTGCGAGAATGTCTCGAACCTTGATGAAAGCCGTTTCTTGTCCGTGAGGTTCACCATTCGCCATCAGCAGCCGTTTGAAGTGGCAGATGGCAGTTTAGGAAAATGGCTAAGTCTGGAACCCGTAAAGCAATTTAATCAAGGGCGTCTAATTTTTCAAGGGGTTAAACGAAGGATTTTGCAGTAGTGTCTCCTAGCAGACATTTCTTCCTTGTTCAGTAGGCTTTCCGATGGATTCTCCAGATCAGTCTCAGCATCACCCGGTCATCTGGAAATCAGTGACGAAGTTGGCCAGTCGTAACAGTGCTATCAGCTATAAAATAGGGAGTTAGTAAAAAGTGAAATATCTTGAGCAAATGGACGCCTATGTGCTCAAGAGATGACTTTTCGGAATCAGTAAAGTCAAAAGATGAATCTCAGAGCTTCAACCAGTTTGTCAACTGAAGTTCAGAATTTTCTATTTTTAGCGCCTTTGCATGATAATAAATATTTTATTATTATTTTCAAATTTGAACTTCCAGTCAGTGGCAGTCGAACTGAAAGGCAACCAATTAGAGGATTTCTATTCTTGTCAGGGTTTTGAATTCTTGCAGTTGCTCAATTGGTGCGAATTTCTTCTTATTCAAGTATGGCGTCATCATTTGTTATTCACAGAGCTTTCATTAAAATTCGTATTTTTCAAAGAGAAGATTCAATCTCAAGAGAAATTCGCAATTTTCAAAGCTAATTCATATTTTCAAAAGAAATCGAATTTTGTTAACTTTCAAAGCAAACTTCAAAGAGGTTCGTATTTCTTCAAGAAGTAAAGGCGCGCATCTTTAAGGGAAATTCATAGTTTCAAGCAAATTCGCAAATTCCTCAATAGCCAAAGGCGAATTTTGTCAAGGGAAATTCATAATTTTGAAACAGAATTCGTTTTTCTTCAAGGCAAAGGCGTATTTTCAAGCAAAATTCGTATTTCTTCATTCACAAGGCGTATTTTCAAGGGAGATTCGTATTTCTCAAACAAAGGCAGATTTCTCATCTATTTGCAAAGGCGATTTCTCCAATCACATTCTTTTGCAGGTTAAAGTTCACAGTTCTCAGCAATTTGAAGAATTCAAGGGCAATTTTCACAGAAAAAGAGCATCATAAAAACGTCTTTTTCATCCTTCAATCTCAGATTTCTCTCAGATTACAATTCGCATGTTCTTGAAATTGGCAAAATTCAACAAGTCTCAGCATCTGGATCATTTCTATATAGCTTCCTCGAATTAAAATCGTGCGTTTGATTTTTCAGGAATTTTTAACTCCAGAGCATTCGTTCTCGAGTTTCTAATTTTCTCAACTGAAAAGTTTTTGCATGGTCGAGTAGAAGTCAGATTTTCGCATTTCTGACGTTCTGGGTTGTCTTAGAATCTTTTTTTGGACAAAACCCATATCTCAGATTTTTAAGCTGAAAATTGATGGCTAGCCGATAAAATATTTTTAGCCCTCCGGCCGAGGCTATTTTAGCTTCGGAAGAAGAGTTGTGAGGAATATGGCATTTCCGGTCAACTGAGCGAGTTTCACCGGAGTATAGTGTAGGCCGGTAGGTTAAAGACCAAGTCGGTCTTAATTCATCGATTCGTCCGAAGAATAGATTTGTATCGAATGCGGAAGAGATGGTCGCCATCATGATTCACGGGCGTAAAGGTGCGATCCCGGTGAAATGCTAATTCGAGTGTGTGCAAGATTGCTAAAGATTAACTCAGGTTAGCGACATTCGGATGTTGTAGGTTAACGGCTTTGTTGAGAGTTGGTTGCTTTCGAGATCGCGACCCGATGGAGCTTAGGTTTCCACCTCTCGAGATGGGCATTTTTACCGGGGAGTTAACGGTGTTGCCTTTTCCAAGGTTGGCGGCGTCTCACCATTGCATATCTATTAGAGATTCACCTTGTTTACTTGGGTTTCATTTTAGGGTTTCGTTAGCCCGATGGTAGTCTTCCAGTTAACATGCTTTCAATAAGGACGTGCATGCTTGCACAATTGTCCATTTTTAGATTAGATGTTTCGGTTAATTAATGGTAGTTTTCCAGTTAACTGTATTGTTTGCTTTATTAGGGCTTAGCAATAAATCTTGCATGCATTGGAAGACTGTAGTTGACTCAAGGTGATTTTAGGGTTCCTACACCCTTGATGTATATAAATAAAGACTTTGCTCATTTGTGATGCTTTGGCGAGAAATATATGTAAAGCCTACTGCCTCAATATTGCTCTTTGCGGTATTTGTTCATGTGTCTTAATTTTATTACAGTTAACGTTGTTATGCCGCATAGGGTTTCATGCAATTGTAATGGTGAATTCTTTCTGTTTTGTGCAACTTTACCATTATGATCAAGTGTTATGCCACATAGGGTTTCGTGAGATTGTGATGATAAATCTGTTTTGTGCATATTTACCATTGAGGTCAATTGTTATGCCACATAGGGTTTCAAGAGATTGAGATGATAAATCTGTTTTATGTATATTTACCATTGTGATCAATCGTTATGCCACACAGGGTTTCGAGAAATTACGGTGATAAATCTGTTCTGTGAATCTTTATCATTACAATTGAAGGTTATGCCACATAGGGTTTCGTCAGATTGTGGTGATAAAGGCTGTTTGTGGAGACTTTACTTTGTCAATCGAGTGTTATGCCACATAGGGTTCCATAAAATTGTCTTGGTAAAGTCTTAAATCTGTTTGTGCCCAATAAGCTTGTTTAGATTGAGATGATAGATGCGCCACCTTGCCTTCAAGTAGAGAATCTAAACTCGTTTATCGTCCGATAGTCAAACCCTGCTCCATTTCCTCATGCTCTGTTTTTTTCTTGAGAGCTGGATGAATTTAAAGTAGTTAGCTTAGTTGTAGTTAATTGATCACCAGCGAGCCCGAAGATCGCTTCATTTTGCGATCCTTGGTTTTTCTTAACCTTTCGGTAAGGAACAAAGGTAGACTTAGATTACTTTTCTTTCCATGCGTTCCAACTGTGAGGGAGCTTCCCCTCTAATTTGAAGAGCACTCATTAGCATTGTAGTGGCGTATTTGTCCATTACAAACCCTGCACTCGGAGGTATTCCCAGATTTTTAGCCAACATTCTTGATACTTATCTGTGACCAATAGAAATGGGGCGCTGTGAATACTGTATTTCGCTTTAAATCCAGGATTTGGGGACCTAACTCAAGCTCAAAAGGTGATTTTGGCTTGATCTAAAGTTGAAAAGGTGATTTCCACCAATCGTGGAGCGTTTTAGCCAACTTTAACTCAAAAAGCTCTTGACTTAGTCAACAAATTGACCCTTGACTTCTTTAGGCGTCCCTTTTGGTTTCTTGCAAGTTTTTAAATAATATTTTTCTCGACAACTGCATTTGATGTGATTTTTGTGACCTCACCAACCAGGTAGAACAAAGTTTCCAAATGGATCCCCTATTCTCTCTTGAACAAAGTATTTGACGTGCTAAGATTGCGAGTGAGATCACGCCTTCAACTCCAAGGTTCTTTAAATGCGAATAGGCTCAGTTTGGTTGATGTGTATATGCTGTGTACTCACGAGGGGACTTACGTAGTTGTTCAAAAGGCGTGTAGTGACAACCAATGTGTGCTTTTGAAGGGGACTTATGCGCGAATGATTTGGCTTTGTAATGCGAATTTCCTAAAACTAACCAAGATTATGCAGAATTGAATGATTGCAGAGATTTCTAAGATCTAACTTCTAATTTAAATGCAAATGGATATTATGCTCAACCTAAATGAATTTCAACAAACATTGTTTAGCCTCCTGTTGGACAGCGTCAACAAGGTAAGTGCAATCTTCAAAGGGTGAGAATGATGTTCAAATCATGATTCAGTAGAGCAACTACCATCACCACGATGCATAACTACCTATGAACCTTGATTGAAGTTAAGTACTGAAAGTCCAGTTGACCACACAAGACGGACTTACCATCAGCAAGAACGTTAGTGGTATGGATAAGAGAAATTCACTTATATCAAGCATAAACATCCATATCTAACTACAAGCATGAAATTAAGTTCCTAATTGAAGTCAAAGGAATAAGAAACCTCACGAACTATTCCAAACAAAGTTGAAATTCATCATCAATGAAAAGCTTTATTAAGAATAATCCTTTTGTGACAATCTCTTACAAAATTCTCTAAGGGAGAATTCCCCTTCTTCTTCAACAATGCAAATGAAAAGCTACTCTAACTTAAAAGCTTCTACTCTCTATTCTGCTTCAACAATTGCTCTCTATTATCTGATTCTATGACTACTACCGTACAAATGAGGGGGACTCCCCCTTATATAGCTGGCCTATTTGAACAGACGGCCCAGATCAAATTACAACGGAGGGCTCAGATTGAGCCACCTCAGCCCTAGACGAGATTGCCCTAAAAACCGCCAGAAGGTGGAGGAGTGGCGTCATAAATGCTCCTAAAAATAGCAGATTCCTCCTTTGACCAGTATGAGCAATTAATGCCCACTATCCTTCTAGAAGATTCTCGTCCATGACCCGGATTCCTTTGCTCTTTTCTCTGACCGCGTACGCTATGAATCGCGCCAACACTGCGTCGACCTCTTCTTCTGAAATTGATGGAGTGAGATTCAGCTGATACTCCAAGATGGCCACCATCTGCTCATGTTTCTCGCAAGATTTTCCCCAAGTCTCCATAGGATCCTGCGTGCTCTGAATGATCGTTGAAAACGTGGAGATGTTTTCAAAATCCAGCTGGGAAAATGTTCTCATCTCAGAAAAGAATGGCTGCAATTTTGCCCTTAGTCCTTCTGCTTCTACCTCCTCATGCGCAAGCCTTCTTGCGAATACTGACTCCAAAGTGTTGAGAATACTCTCACGAATATTCCTCATAGCCTTTCTGATCCTGGAGGACTCTATTGCTGCAGTGTCAAAGAAATTCTTCCCTGTGAACGCTGCTGAATGCCATCCACGGAAGTCATATCTATCACCCGCTTGAATTACCCCTTCATTCACCAGAGTTTGCGTGGGAACACGCATCAAAACAGCAAGACGTGGGATAGTTTTGTCTTGAAAGATGTGGGTATCTCCCCAAGCCTGCTCAACATCATCCAAACGTGAAAGAATACCGGAAGCATTTTGGAATGCTGAGACGAGATCCGCCATGAACTTTTCTGCCTCAGCACGGACACCATTCACCCACTTATCTCCTTCTCGCACAGCCCTCTTCACTTCCTCCAAGCCGCTGATCGGCTCACGTGGCACCTCCGGTGGAAGCTCCGCTGCTGGATTACCTTGAGCAACAGGATGTGCGAGATTTTGCACATACTCAACCAACGCTCTGTGCTCTTTCTTCAACCTTTTATACTTTCCTTCTTTCTTTACCAGCCTATCTTTTAATGCCTGAAACGAACCTTCAGCTTCTTCCACCACTTGCGCTCCTGAAGGGCGTCCCAACTCAACTGTGGTGATTGTGTACTTCTCCGGCATTGCATCACTCAAATCGTGATCTTCTCTTGGGGCAGCGATGTGAAGGCTACGGGAACCTGCCTCATTTGTTTCCATCCTTGTATATTTTCTCGCCCTCTTCCGCTTTGGCGACTTACTTGTTCTATTCAAGAGTTCTTCCATTTCAAGTGCTAGGTCGGCGTCATCATCTTGATCTCTTCTGATCGCCTGTGAAAGCCAATTTCGTTGGATATCATAAATAATCAGGGGCTGCTCCTCAGTTGCTTCCACTTCTCGAACTTCTTCCCGAGCAGTATTTGTTGGAGGCTCAATTATCTCGACCTCTTGATCACTCCCCTCATGAGTCCCAGCATCCTCTTCTCCGAAGGAAAAGTCAAAGTGGGTTTCCGTGTCTGATTCTTCCCCTTCATCCCGCTTATTGGCAGCTTCAGGATCATTCACACTTTGAGTATCAACTTCTCTCAGCATTGGCTGGTTAACTTCTCCGTCTTCCGGCTCCTCATTTCTTGGAGCTCTCTGACTAGCAAACAATGAAACCTCACGCCTATTGGAAGAATGAGATACCAGCTGAGTTGAGGACGTGCCTTCCGATCCCTGAGGCTCTGGTTGAATGGGCTCCCTTCTTTTTGGCTCTGGACCTCGTGTGAGTTGCTTCTTCCTCTTTGCTACCACCGGCGGCCTTCTATCACCCATGAGGTCATACGTAAGGGCGACTGACCTCCTCCTCAATCTATTAACACGCTCGTCCACCCATGCCCTAGTGAATGTCATGACTGGGATAGACAGAGTGTCTAGATCCACAATCTCTGGTTCGGCCCAATCTACTGGTGGCATCGGAGCGTTCTTTACCGTTTCATAATCTGGATGGGTGACTCTAGTATCCTCCTCAAGTTGATCTGGCACCTTAATCACCTCACACTCTCTGATTAGCTTCAGGGGGAGCCTTGAAAACATCCTCTTTCTAATCTCGCCCTCGCTTGCCGCATTTGCCCAAAAGTCCTCCAGGTGAGCCTTGTGTTTAAATTCTTCTCCTTGCACCGTCCCAATCATTCCCTTAGGATCAAAACTCTGCCTGCTGGTATAAAGGGTCAACTTATAGAATTTTAGCTCACCCTCGGCCTCTTTGGCTGCTTGTAAGGTTGGGCATTCCTCGAGTGAATTTCCCAACACAATGGGAAAATGCAGACCTCCCTTCTTCTTTCGCC
The DNA here is from genome assembly GCA_007258455.2 of Sequoia sempervirens. NCBI lineage: Eukaryota > Viridiplantae > Streptophyta > Pinopsida > Cupressales > Cupressaceae > Sequoia > Sequoia sempervirens. The sequence continues at coordinate 12,420 of VDFB02249180.1, forward strand.
TTATAATCTTGTCGTAGGCCACCAGTTGCCTAGACAACTCGAGTAGGATCATTCTGTTGGTAGGGTACCTAGGTAGTTTGTACACATAGGAATCGTACCCCGGCAGCCTTAGATAGGTAAATTTTGGGAACTGGACGAACCAACACCCATACTCCTCGATCAGCATCTGAGCCTCCTCGGATAACCTCTGCTGTAGCCTTTGCTGAAGTGTTCTCGTGATGTACATGGTGAAGGCATCATTCACTCTTCGAAAGTCATCAGTGTGAGTAAGATGCAACTGCCTGCACGACTGGTGAATCTTAAACTGATTGTAGCCGCAGCCAATCGGCTCTTGGTACGCCAATCCTCTGTACTTGGTCATTCGAGCCAACATGTAGATGACATATGAGCTCATATAAAATGTCTTCGTTCTTCTGAGGCCCCGGAACTGCTCATCGATGTTGTCACTTATCATCTTCGTCCAGTTCACTTGCTCATCCCCTTCGAGCACCACACTGATGTAAAAGAACATCCATGGCTCGAATATGAAAGATTGCGGGCTACCATTGACTCTGCTGAGCAACATAATGATGTCGCAATATTCTTGCTTCAGCTCCTCTGAGATTATTTGTTTCGGTAGCCTGGCAGCAGGTGGCTTTGGCTTGCGCATCCATGAGGTGTTTATTCTTCTCACGCACTTCTCGAAGGTTGTGGCGTACATCTTATCTGCCTTGGCCTTGGACTTATACAACATGTTGTCCGTGGCGAGGATTCCAAACGCCTCGCCGATTGCATCTGGAGCGAAATTAGCCATGATCAAACCATCGGGAGAGGTGATAGTTCGATCCTCAGTATTGTAGAAGTTGGCGCACTCGAGGATTAGCTCAGGACAACGGACTGCCGGTTGGAAGCCTGCTGCATTGTACAACCCACTTTTCACAATATTCCGTGATGCATCCGTTGGAAGGTTGCCACCTTGCCCGTACATTCGGCGTGTGAAGGCCTCGAGGTTGAAGGACCCGAGGTTGGTGTCCGTCAAATTGCCATACTTCGAGATGATCTTTGACTCTGGGATGAAGGACTTCTTTAGGCCCTTGATAATCGCCTGCCTGGAGGCGTTCTCCTTAACAGCTTCATTGTTTGCAGCCTTAGCTCCAGCCTTGCTAGTTCCAACAGCGTTAGCCATCTGCAAAACAAAAGCGAATATTACTCCATCAACTTTTAAAAACGACAACCACGTGAGGCGGCTGGCAGTTGGAATTGGCTGCAAAAATAAATACGAGTTAGTACGTTAGCAGCCAACTTTGACTTCCCTAATAATTAAATCAACTCCAAAGAATCAAGAGCCAAAAAAAGAAAATAACTAACCCTCACCTAGAAATTAACTCTACTACCTTAACTGAAAAGCGGTTAAGTCTCAAAGAATATTTAAAATCAGTAATTTCAAAAAAAATCAGTGTTTATCGAATTATAAATCACTAAGTTTGAATCAATTTTCAAGGCTATACATCAGCAACTTCAAGAGAATAAATCCAGAGCTTTTGCCAACAAGTTAAATCAGCAAGTCGCTGATAAATTGAAATCAGCTTTTCAGTTATACAACAAAGAATCATGGTAAGTAAACTCAAATCAGTACTTCCTAAAATTATAAAATAAAGAATTTCAAGGCATTACACCGAATCCAATCTGATTCGACATGATTCAAAACATTCAGCAACTCAAACTTCAAAAAACTAAACTCAAGCAAAACAACTAAGCATTTTAACCTCAAGATAAATAAAGTATTTCAGATTTAACTTTTAAATTCAAAAGATTTCACAAAGCCCCAAAGAATCTCAAGACACTGGAGCAACGAAGAAATAAAAATGCTAAACCCTTTTACTTTGAAGCACTTCGCAACTTGCAACTTCGAATCTCAGCAACTCCAACGATCAAACTTTTAGCAACTTCAATCTCAAACTTAAAAAAAAATCGAACTCTCAGCAACTTCTCGAATTAAATCTCACAACTCAACTTGCCAGCATAAATTTCAACTTCGAATCTTGTGAGATGAGAATGAAAATCCTCGGAGTTTTATAGTAAAAGGCTGGCGCTAATTTTAGCAGATGCCTTTTATTCCCTTCATCATGACTGACGCATTTGATAAATTTAAAAGGGAATATTCCACTGCCGTGCAAATAAGGACAATTTGCTGTCTGGGAGATTTTCTCGATTTAAATTTAAATTTCTCCCATCATGAAGTTACCTCTGAAGTGATTTCAGGAAAATCATTTTTAATGATTTTAGTTATTCATCAAGACGGTGAACACTTTAATTAATTAAAATTTTAATTTAATTGCCATTTTAATTTATTCCTTTTTTAACGCATTTAAAAAATTCGATATCAATAGTCAAAACTGGCTAGGCATAATTTTATTTTCCGTCCGAAATCGACTTCCAAAACAAATTCCCCTTGTTAAATCGTCCGAAATTTTAAAATTGCATGGGTCAAAATCGAAGGGGGAATTTAATATTAGACTTAGGAAAATAATTAATTAATTAATTAAATTTAAATTTCTCCGTCTTGCTAGGAGAAATTTTAATCTCCTCCGAATGCCTTTCGATTTAATCGTGCTGAGAAAATTTCAAGTGCCCCCAAAGTCAAAATTTAAAATTTTAATCTCCACTTGATTATTTTATTTCTAACGCCTTTTAATTTGCTTTTTTGCTTTGAAGAATTTAAACGCCCTTTGATTTTTCTCTTCTTGATGCCTTTTAATAATTTCAAAAATTATTGCTTGCCTTTTGAATTGTTTTCCTTTCTTATTTTGAACGCCTTTTTAATTTACTTCAAACTTAGGCGCATACAAGGTAAGCAACTTCCAGGCGCATATCATAGTTGGCACTTTCAACCTTTAATGACTTAGACGTTTTTTTGTGTCTTCTCCTCTTTGGGCGCATATTAGATGATGAGCTTTGGGCGCATATGATAAGCTTCACTTTGAACGCCCTTTTAATTCATCTCCTTGATTTTTCTTTTAATATCGCCTGATCAATATTAAATCGATTTGTTTTAACTTTGAACGCCCTTTTATTTCAAGCTTGGGCGCAAATCACAGGAGGCCCGTCCAATTTCTTTGCTTGGGCGTATATGATAAGCTTTTAATTTTTTGTCACTTGGGCGCATTTACTACCCAGAGGTTTCAATTTAAATGACTTCATCGAATTTTAATTTCAATCATTCTTTTGAAGGCGCATTTAGCATAGTCCTCTTCCAGTTTCAAGGACCAAGGGCGCACTTGAGGGGGCGTACTTCCAGTTTTGAAGTGAGGCGTATTCTACACAAGGTGCTTCAGCTTTGAGAGGGGGCGCATTTGGCATAGGGGCTTACATTAAACTTTTATCAACGTCCTCCTTCTCCAACCAAGGCGTATTTCATACTATCAACTTTCGATTTCCAAAACTCCAGGGGGCGCATATGAGGGGTGCAACGTTCATCTTTAACCACTTAGAATATTTCTTATCACATCCCTGGGCGCATATGGAGGGTGGAGCATCAAGGCGCATTTGACATAGGGAGGTTTCACTTTTTGCTTGAGGCGCATTTGACCACCCCTGCTTTCAGTTTTTGACTTAGCCGTTTTCAGTTTTCATTTTTAATAACTTGGGGCGCAAATCACCCTCCAAGGTTTCAATTTAACCTTTAGGTGCATTTGGCATATCAAGCATCCACTTTGCACTCAGGCGCATTTGAGTGGTGGAGGTTTCAATTTTGGCCTAGGCGCAAATCATCCTGGCTACGTTCACTTTGAAATGCCTTAGAAAAATTTTCATGTTTTAACACCTTCATGACCTTGGGCGCATATGACCTAGCAAGCATCAAGGCGCAAATAGCATAGTCAACTTTCACTTTTTGACACTTAGAACGTTTCCCTTCTTGAACACCCAAGGGCGCATTTGCTAGGGTCAACGTTCAGTTTTGGTACTTAGCGAAATTTTGAGTCCTCAACCTTCTTGGGCGCATTTCACCCTGTCTACGCTCAATTTTCCCAGACTTAGTGAAATTTCCGCCTCTATTCAGTTTTCAAAGTGAGCTTTAATGTCGGATTTGAAACTTTAT
>VDFB02249181.1:0-18144 GCA_007258455.2 Sequoia sempervirens
AAAAGCATTTACTATTCTATAGGTGAGAGGACTCACTAGTTGAGTATGTTTCAATAGTTGTGATAGAACACATAAATTTAATGCCTACTATTTTTAATAGCATAACATTAATAGTTGTGACTTCAAAGTTATTAGTGTTGACCATGATTACTTACAATTGAATGAAACATGAATATACCAACAAAACATCAATTAATATATAACTATTATAGCTTAATGTATAATTGTTGGACTACTCTTTTCCGGATCTCTTTGAACATGTAAATAAATATATGATGATGTGGCATCATATTCGATGATGTGAACCTCAAACCTTAACTACAAGTAGGAGCCTTGCAAATGAACTGTTCTAGAAATTTTGTAATAATGAAAAACTATCACATTAATTTTGAGAGACAAAAAGTTAGGCCGCTCAATTACCAGATATCATTTACTTTCATAAAACTATATACATTAAAAAAAATAAAATTAGTAAGAAAATGATTCGATTATTACTGACTTTCCACGATTTATACTCGAATGTTTACGAACTCTCGAATCTCTACAACCTATTAATATTTAAATTAAGCCTCTCATGACGACAAGTTGCTTTATTTTAAATATTTTAAACTCGATATTACAGGCTGCCTGTCCGACGCTGTTGCCTGCCAGACTCAGCCCTGTTTCTGTCCTTTTCCCGTTCCCATGCATAGGCTTATGGGATAATATATAAGTATTATGTGACGAGTACTGCACAGACTTATGGGGATCATATATAAATATTTAAGATGCGTTGGATAGGGAAATGCAATGAACCTGCAGTGCAACATTGTGTTGGATCTTTTCATCAACTCGTCTCGAGACAATAGAAATCTTTAAAGTAATGATTATACTCAGTTCAATCTTTCCCATAGACTGTTTAGTCTCGTGGACGTCATTAACATTCATTCATTCAACTTGCCCAGACAGTTTTAAGTCACTAAATAATGGTTTTGACTCTCTCGAGACATCCACTTGTCTAATGGGAATCAAAATGAGTATGATTGAATCAACAGAAGTAACGCCATAATGGAGGTCTACATATTATATTAATTTCTGTCATTCAACAAGCGTTACAGACAAGAAAAACTTATCGGTGCTTCAATGATTATCAATAGAACATGGTATCTGATATTCCAACACATGATCGCTGTTGGTGGGAAATAGGCATTGTTATTTTGAGAAAGTCTGGCCGACCAAGGGGACTAAACTATAATAAATACTGGGAGCCATTACCAGAATATAAGAACAGAAACTAAGTGCTATTATTTTAAACCGTGGTCTAGTAAAGTCACCGCAGAGAAACTAAGTGCTTATATTTTGTCGACATGCGAGGGAGTTGTTGCTGAATGCGTCAGCCCCAAAAGAAACATGTAGCCGTGGAGCTCAACCAATCGCTGTACCATTATATCCTTTCTCACTTTATTCTGTCGGCAAGAACTACTTTGTGAATTTTCTAATACATCCAATTGACGTCAATCTATCGTTTCATTGATGTTTAGTCGACTATATACAACAACCCAGAGCACGTTACTTGTGCAGTGTTTCCTAATAATTTATGCTTCAATCAACGCTTAATATTGCCAAACTTTACTCGTCAAGTATCACTGAGAAAGAAGACAAAGGAAATGTCATTTTTAGGTCTCAAGTGTGCTTAGATATAATGAAAATGCCGTTTTAACCATCGATTGTATATGAAACAAGTGACGCAAGCGCGGAGGGATAAAAAGCATCTAGCTATGAGTTTGGGAAAGTAATTAGATAGGAGATAGGAATATAAATGTATTAAATGTAGCTAGGAAAGTTTGAAGTAATTTGCAATGGTGCATTAATGGGTGGAATGTTTAGGGTCCATGGGAAACGTGGTGCACAGAGACATGTGAACAGGTAACATTTATTGATGGATGCATGCAAAATTGTTTTTATGGGTACCATGTACAAGTGGACTTTTTTATAGATATAGCAATGAATACTTGTATTTCTATGTGTATATGTATACATTTGCGAGAAGAAAGATTCTTTATGATCTTAACCAAGAAGCAAAAATGCATTATTATTTTGTTTTAATTATTGAACGCAAATAATTTGAAACGTTTGTAACAATGCTTGAGACATCCATGGATACATGTATGCATGTATACATGTATCCACATGCACATAATGCATAGAAGAGTGAAAAGCATCGTCGGCATCTGTACGAGTCTCAAAGCACAATAAGACTCAACTTGCATTTATATGCATGGCGAAACAAAGTTTACCATATCTCTTTTTTTGCTTCTATGTGTATTTGTAAATAAAATTATGTTTAGTGTATTGTTCTAAAACACATGCTATGTTAATTAATACAATTGAGTTATTTTAGTTTATCATATCACAATATGCAAGTGCTAGTAGAAACAGTAGTGTTAGGTGGAACATTGATAGGGGTAGCTCATTTGAGTGTAAACTTTTCTAAGATTAATCAATCTTTTTTTTAATGTAGTATGAAGGATAATTCTATATAAAGTTATTGATTTTCTTATAAAAAAGATTTTAATCTTGTCTATGTAATACGAAAACATATTTTTGTGTATAGAAGAATGTAATTATAGTACAATAAATTCTTAGATGAATCAGTAGAAATCTATTGATTTTATTATAAATAAGATTTTAATCTTGTTTATGTAATACGAATTAAAATTTGTGTATATATAATAAACAAAAAGTAATTTGCAAAGATATAATAAAGAACCTTATTACCTAAGATAGAATGTAACTAGACTAAAACAATTCACATGTTTATAGCACTTTGCATTCAAAATAGAATGTAATAATTTGACTTATTAAAATCTAATAAGTGAAATAAATATTACAATAAATTCTTAGATGAAACAGTACAAAGGTATTGATAAAATAATTTGGAAAGATATAAAGAACTTTATTACGTAAGATAAAATGTAGGTACACTAAAATAATTCACATGTTTATAGCACTTTGCATGCAAATTTTTGAGAGAGAAACATTTGTAACAATGCTTGAAGCATCTATGTATACATGTATGCATGTATACATGTATCGACGTGCACATAATGCATAGAGGATTGAAAAGCATCCTTGGCATCTGAACGAGTCTGAAAGCATGATGAGACTCAACTTGCATTTGCAGTAGTAAATGAAAGAAAATAGGAGAAATAAACTAGTCAGTATGAATGCATATATCAAAGGAAAGCATAAAAATATGGATCCATGTAACATTTATGCATGTATGGAAGTGTACATGTGTCCATGTAATTTGGTATGTAAACAAGAATCTATATATGCCTGCGTCCATAAAGCTAGAAATGTCAGAAACAATTTGCATTTTAAACATATAAAAAAAAACATTTATGATTGAAACAAAACAGTAATACATTAGTGTTTTTGGAAGAAGTGTATAAAGTATATCTAATGATGCATTTGAATGCATGGATACTTGTAAATATTTGTGAAATCTGATTATACATTTTAGCCTTCGGGGAACTGTCATACGTGCTTTTAGGGATGTGTAATAAACAGGATTTAGAAAAGACGTTTTGAAAAGAACTCTTGAATACAACTCTATGTTAACAATGAGACTCAATTTGCATTTGCAGTATTAAATGAAAGAAAACAGGGAAAATTAACTATTTATCAGCAATGCATGTATGGAAGGAATGCATAAATATATGGATAAATGGAAACATTTATGCATGCATCAATGTGTACATGTGCCCATGCAATTTGGTATGTAAACAAGAATCTATATATGCCTGTGTGCATAAAGTTAGAAATGTCAGAAACAATTTGCATTTGAAAGATATACAAAAAACATTTATGATCGAAACAAAAGAATAATACATTAATGTTTTTTGATCAAGTGTATAAAGGATATCTAACGATGCATTTGAATGCATGGAAACATGTAAATATTTGTTAAATCTGACCATACATTTTAGCCTCCAAGAAACTATGATATGTGCTCTTAGTTATCTGTAATAAACAGGATTTAGAAAAAACGTTTTGAAAAGAAGTCTTGAATACAACTCTATGTTATGATAGTTATTTTCAAAGCCCTCAGTGTTTAATTGCATAACCTTGATATTTTCTTCATTTTTTTCTTTGGTATGGTGTGAATTTTGTTGTGATGGATGAAGGTATATTTGAGCTATAGATAGATAAAGATATGTAAGGGTAGTAAAGAAGAATGAGCAATGTAAGTGCAACAAAGAGAAGGAATTGAGAGAATGATGAGATGCAAGTAAGGTATATGAATGCCTTATGAAAAGTATTAGATATGGGAGGCAAGGATATGTGAGACTGGATATGAGAATGAATGGAATGTAAATGGTATGAATTTATCATTTTTGAGTTGTACACTTAAAATTAAATGCAAGATATAAAAATTTGAATGAGTGAGCTGGATTGAAAGAAAAAAGAAATGCAACACATTGGTGTGATGCAAGGCAAGCATATAATTGGATTTTGAAATGTATTTGTTTTGAGAAGAAACGATGTGCACGGGTGGAAATGGAAATGAGTGGATTCGATAGGGTATGAAGTGAACATTTCTTCCAAGAAAGGGTGGAAGAATGTCTATTTTGTTATTGGTTATGCTTTTTAAAATCATCATAGGGCTGATTGTCTCAATACAAATACAGAAGAAAGACTGATGTTCCATTTCTCACTCTCCTTCATACTAAACAAAGTGCGAAGATCCTTGAGCTTCCTTGAAATGCGACAAGAGAAGAATAGAAATAAAAATATAATGATATTTAAGGATACAAGAGTCAAAAGAGAAAATAAAGCAAAAGTTGTTATGCATATACTATGAAAAGAATAAATACGTGGACTTTTTGATAGATACACCAATGAATACTTGTATTTTTACATGGGTGTATGTTTACATTTGCAGTAACAAATGTCCTTTATGATCTTATTCAGGAAGCAAAAATGTATTATTATTTTGTTTGAATTATTAAATGCAAATAATCTAAAACATTTGTAACAATGCTTGAGCTATCTATGTATACATGCATGCATGTATACATGTATACATGTGCACACAATGCATAGAAGAGTGAAAAGAAACCTTGACATGTGAACGAGAAATTTGAATGGAAAACACTAAAATCGAGTAGAAATACAAATTTGTCAAAGCACAATGAGACTCAACTTGCATTTGTAGTAGTAAACGAAAGGAAAATAGGGAAAATGAACTATTTATCACCAATGCATATATCGAAGGAATGCATAAATATATGGATCCATGTAAACATTTATGCATGCATGGATGTATAGATGTATCCATGTAATGTGGTACATAAACAAGAAGCTATAAATGCCTGTGTGCATAAAGCTAGAAATGTCAGAAACAATTTGCATTTGAAACATATACATTATTGTTTTTTGAACAAGTGTATAAAGGATATCTAATGATGCATTTGAATGCATGGATACATGTAAATATTTGTTAAATCTGATTACACATTTTAGGCTTTAAGAAACTATCATACGCGCTTTTAGGGATCTGTAATAAACAAGATTTAGAAAAGACGTTTTGAAAATAACTCTTGAATACAACTCTATGTTATGATTGTTATTTTCGAAGCCCTCAGTGTTTAATTGCATAAGCTTGATATTTTCTTCATCTTTTTCTTTGTTTGGTATGGTGTGAATTTTGTTGTGATGGATGAAGGTATATTTGAGGTATAGATAGATAAAGATATGTGAGGGTAAAAAAGAAGAATGAGTTATGCGAGTGCAACAAAGAGAGCGAATTGAGAGAATGATGAGATGCAAATAAGGTGTATGAATATGTTATGAAAAGTATTTGATATGGGAGGCAAGGATATGGGAGAGTGGATATGAGAATGAATGGAATGTAAATGGTATGAATTTATCATTTTTTAGTTATATGCTTAAAATTAAATGCAAGAAATAAAAATTTGAATGAGAGAGCTGGATTGAATGAAAAAAGGAAAGCAACACATTGGTATGATGCAAGGCAGGCATATAAATGGATTTTGAAATGTATTTGATTTGAGAAGAAAGGACGTGCAAGGGTGGAAATGGAATTGAATGGAATGAATAGGGTATGAAGTGGTTATTTCTTCCAACAAAGGGTGGAAGAATGTCTAGTTGGTTATTGCTTATGCTTTTTAAAATCATCATAGGGCTGAGTGTGTCAATATAAACACTAGAAAAAAGACTCATGTCACATTTCTCACTCTCCTTCGTACTGAACAAGGTACTGAGATCCTTGAGCTTCCTCGAAAATGCGACAAGAGAAGAATAGATATAAAAATATAATGATATTTAAGGATAGAAGAGTCAAAACAGAAGACAAAGTGGAAGTTGTTATGCATATACTATGAAAACAATAAATATGGAAGAACATGAAACTGAAAAAATGCAAATGCTGATGCGCTAGAGAACAATAAATGCATGGAGAGAGAAATATGTAGAGCTATTCACAGATATATTCATGGATGCATCAACAGACACATGTATACACAGAAAACATAACTACATGGACAGATGGAGAAATGAATACATGTATACATGGATGCATGCATATTTGCATATAGATACAAATGCATATGTTACATGGAAGGATGTATTCATATACACATGCAAATATGGATGAAGGCATATATGCATATATGCATGTATGGACAATATGCATGAATGTATGTCAACATATAACTTTTAATTTTGTTATATTGGAAAATTAGCATTATTCTGATAAATTTATATTGGGAAATTAGCATTTATCTGTTTCTATTTATCAGAATAGCTTTATAAATCATTATTGTTATAGAAAATCAGTGAAATGCGATCGCATAGATTGATTAAATAAATTTAATCAAAGGCATAGTTTATAAAACTGGCGAATAGAGATACGTAATCCATGAGTGCAAATTAAATGCATTGAAATATCAGGAAAATGCGAACACATAAAGAAGTCAAAATAATTGAATCAAATGCATTAAATGGCATCTGGTTGGTGGGGAAGGCGCTGGAATGGCTTGGTGGACATGGGTGGCCAGCATACTTTGGCCATCTAATATAGATTTAAGCCAGTTGTAATGTATCGCAGCTGCTTTGTGGACGTTGTATTCTGTTGTAAATGCTTGTGTTCTAAGGAAGAGTATTGTATACACATGCACAAATGCATATGTGCATGTAGTACATGCACACATGCATAGATGGATGCATAGACACATGTATGCAGACAGAGATAGATATGTTACAAAGAGAGGTGTATAGATACATGGATGTGTAGAAACATGCATATATGCATCTGCAGATGGGAAAAGACAAAGACAAATACATGGGTGCATGAGTCCATACATGCATATATACATGTATCCATTGAAGATATCGATAGATGCATATATACATGGATGTGTGTATGCAATTCATAGGTGCATATATGCATAAATCGATGTATACATGTACCCATAGATACAACCATACATATATAGACAGATGCATTGAGAGATGGCGAGATATATGCATAAATCGATATATGCATGATTGCATCTATGGATACATAGATACATAATGAAATGAAGAAAAAGACACATTTATATATGCATTTATTTTGAGAGTTTGATTCTGAATCCATATGCATACTTTGATTAAAACTAGTGGCTGAAGGTACATAATTCATTGATACAAAATTAATGCATTGAATGGCATCTGACTAAAGGGGAGGCTGTTTGGATTGCTAATTAGTCTATGAATATATAACAATTAAAAGAGATAAATAAGTATAATTATCCTTGGCCACATTTCACATTTTGACCTTTCAATCAAAGTCAATTAACAAAGTAGCAGTTAGACCTAAAGAAGGTTCAAGGACTATGCTGATAGAAAACCATATTTTGGACAATGGCTACACAATCTGTTGAAATTGCTTTACAAACTTTGAAGCAAATGCATTTTTCCTTCTGTTTACTTTCACTGTACATCTTAAATGGAAGTTGGGTTTCGCATTGCTGCAATGCATTTGGATACTCTGATTATAAAATCATAGTTTAGATCATTTTAAGTGTTATCCATTCGAATCTTTCCTTGAAATACCAAGGATTCATTTGAGTCTTGGAGGCAATGTACAGCTGTCCTATAAAGAGAGCTTTGGAACCAATGAGCTGTCATAAAGGATAGAGGAATATTGTCAAATATTGTGGTTATTGTCCTCATAGGCACACATGCAAAGTATGGAACCATATAGAAAGCAAGTGAACTCTTTAATAATCCCATGAAACATAGTCTTTGTATGCATCCATGCATACAGGTTTGCATGTATATATGTGTGCATGTAATTATGTATATATGTTAGACAGTATGTATATGTGCATAGGTGCATAAGGATGGTATGTATCTTTAGATTTTAGATTGCATAGGTAACATGTGCTTCATAGTCATCTAGTTAGGGTAATATGATCGCTTTGTGCATATTGGTATTTAATTCTGGAAGTTGATGTTTCCAAAGTTATTTTTTTTATTTGGAAAGTGGTATTTAGCTGTTTTCTTGATTGTGTTTCAAAGTGAATGCATTAAATGGCATGTGGATTTATCATGTAATATAGATTTAAGTGACTAGAGATGCATTGTGATTACTTTGAGCATTTCATTTTTTGTTATTCTGCAGATCTGTGTAGTCACAGGAGATGTTGTGGCTGCAGAGTCAAGACCTAGAAACGAGCTACTTGATACATGTATCCATAGATACATGGATGTGGACATCTATCATGGTATCCATAGATGCATAGATACATGTATCTATGAATAGATGTATCCATAGATACATCGACACATATATGGATAGATGCTTGTATACATTTGTACATAGAAGCACAGATACATATATGTGTGGATGCATCTATAGGTAGAAGAATACATAGAAACATAGTTGCATGGATAGATAGAAAGATGCATAGTTGGATACATAAATGCTTAAATATACATGTATGGAAATATCCATGGATTGCATATGAAGTTGCATAGATACATATATCCATGGGTGCATGTGTACATAGATGCATGTATTGCAGTACACATGGATGCATGTATATGTGTATCTCTGGGCAGGATGCATGGATGCATGTAAATAGAAGAATTTTGTCAAATGTCATAGCTATTGTCCTCATAGGCACATATGCAAAAAATGGAAGCATACAAAAGGCAAGTGAACTCTTTGACAAAAGTCGTGGAATAAATGTGGATTCATGAAATGTGGTTCGAAAGGGATTATGTAAAAACCCTTTTGTCTATTTTGTTGACTGCATGTGAGCCCTGTAAAGACTATATATCATCAATTGCTATAGAGCTGTGCCATAGAGAGAGCTTTAGAACCAATGTGTTGTTAACCTGTGCTGTAATGAGAAGTTTGGAACAATGTAAACCTAAATTCTGCAATTGTAGCAATTTTTTCAAGAAAAGAGTGTAGGGTGAGTTTCTAGAATGAACCTTTTTCTTTGTTTACAATTGCGAAATGCAAGTAGGGTTTCATAGTGCTTTAAGGCATTCTTATAGTTTGATTATAAATTCATATTTTAAACTATTTTTAGTATTATTTATTCAAATTTCTTGTTGAAATGAGAAGGTGTCATCTACATTTGATAGGAATTATGTAGAAACCCTCTTGTCCATTTTACTTCATGCATGTGAGCCCTGTAAAGTTTGTATATTTTTTATTACTGCAAAGCGGTCTCATAAAGAGAGCTTTGGAACCAAAATTATGTCAACATGTGCGATAATGAGAGTTTTCTCCTTGAACCTTGTTATATATTCAAAGACTAATTAGCAATCTAAACAGTGTCCCCTTTAGTCAGATGCCATTCAATGCATTGAGTTTGCATCAGTGAACTATGTACCTTCAGCCACTAGTTTTAATGAAAGTATGCATATGGATTCAGAATCAAAAGCTCTTTCCTATGGACCCATTTTTAATTTGCCTATGCATTTGCCCAGAATGCTTTAAACTGGCAACATCGACCAATCACATTTTTCCATTCAACATATTACTTATTTTTTTGTACAGTTTGAATTTGGGAAGCTATTTTATATATTGGAAAATTAGCATTTATCTATTTTTCTATTCGTCTGAGTAGCTTTATAGATCATTTTCGTTCTAAAAATTCAGGAAAATGCGAGCGCATAAATTGATTAAATAAATTTAAGCAAAGGCATAGTTTAAAATTTGGTGGCTAGAGGTATGTAATCCATGAATGCGGATTAAATGTATTAAAATATTAGGAAAATGCGAGCGCAATGCATGAATGCAAATTAAATGCATTAAATGACATCTGGTTGGAGGTGAACGCGCTGGAGTGGCTTGGTGGCCACGCGTAGACAGGGTACTTTGGTCATTTAATATAGAGTTAAGCCACTTGCTATGCATCTCTATTACTTTGTGTGTGTTGTTTTTTGTGTTCTGTAAGCCTGTGTTTTCTAAACCTAAATTCTGCAATTGCTTTGAGCTTTTTCGCTATGATGAAAGCATAAAGGATAAAGGAATTTTGTGAACTGTTATAGTTAATGTGCTCATAGGCACATATGCAAAATATGGAAGCATATACAAGGGAAGCGAATTGTTCGAAAAAACTCCTCAAAGAAATGTGGTCCCATGGAATGCAATAAGTGTTCATAATGGACACTTTGGTTTTCACATGTTAACTTTGTCAGATAATGCAATTTGACATGAACAATGTTGAAGCCATGACATGAACAATAGAACTATTCAACACTGAACTCTATGCCTGTAATAATTATTGCAAAAGCTGTAAATGCCATAGATGAAATAATATGAATAAAATTTTAGTTTCTGCTTTTCTTGAAATGCAATGAAAAAACTGCTATAAAGGCATAACACAAGGTTGTGTAACATATTGCCACTCCTATTTCTAATTTCTTTGGACATGAATGCTTTACACATTTGATTGCAATAGTAACATGTCTACGAAAATGGAACAATAGAGATCATAAATCAGTAGTTTTAAGTCTGAGTATATATGTATCTTGATACATATAAGCTCGATTTGGCATTTACGAAAACAACTGTTATCTACGGTGAAAGAGCTAATTAGTGTTCCTATATGCGATATCCATAGAACAAAATAAATTGCTACAAGGCTAGAGTGGCACATCCATAAATGCATGGACGCATGTATACGCAATTGCATACAGGGATACGTAGAAGCTTAGATGAATACATGCATACATGAATATGTGCATATGTGCATATGGACATAGAGGCATATATACATGTAAATATGCATATATGCAGCGAAAGCAACAAATGGATTTCTCTATACAGGAATGTACTTTATACATTAGAATGCGTGATGGAAAAGTGACTATAAAGTACAATGCATAAAAGCAGTATCGAGACTTGGTTGCATTAACAACATAAAATGAAAAAAGCCAGAGGAAAATAACTATTTATTGTCTCAAGTAACTTGTTTATGGGTCTAGAGTGTGCAACCATAACAACTTCTACTCAGTCACCATAAACTCTCGAAAACATAACAATCAGAGAGCAAATATTGGAAAAGCTAGAAACGACATAATGCAAAAGGAAACATTTAAACTATATAGTTTGAATGGCATTATGCATAGAGGGGTAATAATTATTGAACATATATGTCGGATGTACATAGAGAACCATTGTCTTCGTAGGTGCAAAAACAAAATTAGAGTTTCAGATGTCCATATTCGAGAAGACTTTAACATAGTAACCTATAAAAGTGTCTAAATGTATAATAGCAATAGAGTATTTTAAAACCAAAGATGTCTTTAACATGTCAAAACCAGTGAAGTGTCTTGGAGCATGGAAAGGCGAAAAAGTTGAAGTTTGAATAATGTAAATCTATACTCCTGTATTCCTAGTTTCCTGTAAAGCCAAGAAAAGGCTACGTATTAGAAACATAATTTGTATGGATGGTGATTTGAGGTGTTGGTTCACAAGAGAAAAAGTTTACATATGAATGACTTTATTACCTTTTGGTGATGTTTCTTGTCTATTTTTCAATGCAAATGGCTTCAACAATGGCGTTGTTTTGGTCAAGGATAAAATGTCCTTCAGCGCTAAAGTCTCATAGGATGAATATCACTGCTGACTTGTCCTTGATATAGTCTTCATAGCTGAGCTTTTGCAGTGTGGGAAATAGATGGTGCATGGTGACCTGGTCAATTGAAGACTAAATTGTTTGATTGTCATAAGTTGTAATGGTAGTTTTAAGTTGCAAACATAATGTATAATTGACTTGTTGGTTGCACTATTTGCAGTGAGCAGTTTTTTCTTGGAGTGTGCCATAAGCAGCGAATTTGCATTTGCATTTTGGACAGCATGCATGAAATGGATTGGAAAATGCATTTGCTGCTTTTAGAGTACCAGAAACCTATAGAATATGGTTCAAAATTGTTAGAGGAGACAAAAAATACAGGTTTGGATGCAATAGTTTAAAAAAAAATGAATGTCGTTACCTTAAAAGTTGAATGTAGTAGGCTGTTGAGTTTTTCCAAGCTTCTTTTGTCATTCAAGTTACAAATGAATGTTGACCGACATGTGTGAAATGTGTTCTTTTGATCTGTTTTTCTTACAACATTCTTGAAAAGCATTGCAGGTGTTTTATTTGTATGCAACTGGTCTTCGATTGCAAAGTATTGTTGCTCATATGTTGACCGTAATAGCACCTGCGATTCAATGAGAGAATTAGATTTTGTTACGGAAATTGTTATAGAGACCACTGTAGAACGAGAAAAGGTTGAAACTAAAAGAACAGGAAAAAGTTTTGTAGACCGAAATACCTATGCTCTGTCTATGTTAGTGTGGCCATCTTTGATGTCAACTGCAAATTGGGTACCCATTTTCTTGGCACCAACTACTAGCGTAGCTATTGTGCCAGCTGGGTACTCATTTATAGTTGTTAGCAATTGGCTGATAGTTGTACTTGGAATGAATTTGTACTCTTGACAGAGGCGTGGGATGTTTTCAGTGGTGCTTATGTCTATTAAAATCAAAATGCAATCACAGTCACCTCTGTCATAATCTATCCTAGGTGCAACTTGAAAATCTGAGATTGAGATAGCTGACCCTGGGACTATTTTAGGCTCATGTTTATACACAAGGTTTCCACTAACATTTAACGTGATTGTCATTCCTGCTTTGTGATCTGTTAAATCAGCACGCAACATTTCCCGTGTTTTGTTGGCCTTATCCAATGTTGCTTTGTAGACAACAAGCACATCACCTTGGAAGGTGTCTCCAGCTCTTTTTGCATTTAGTTGTTCGATTGAAACAATCTTAGGTTTCTTGACTCTTGTCCTACAAGGAACAAGGATCATGTCAATTGAATGCTAATTTAATATTAGCAAGCTGGGAAAATGGCGGTACAATGAAGAACCAAGCACTTTACCGTTGTGCTGACTCTTCCTATGCAATTTGCACTTGTTTTTCCTGTCTTTTTGATACATCTTTTGGTGTCCTGCAAAGAATTGGAACAATGTTATTTGAATATTTGTGATTTGGGTGAATGAGTATGAAGGAATAATACTATCAATGCTTTACCGTTGTGTTGATTCTTCTTGTGTGGTTTGTATTTGCTTTGACTGTCTTTTAGTTTCATCCATAGATCTCCTACAAATAATGGATATAGCATTGAAAAAGGCATTGCAAAGCATAAAAGTGATATAAGGCTATAAGTTGTATAAAGTTGAATTTGTCTATTGGGCAACATGCAATTTTAGGAAAATTGGATTGTGATCAGTCCAATATGCTTCTAATTTATAGATAGAGCATATATTTGTAGTCGTGTTGGACCAAATGTGATCAATGACTGACTTGCCCATGATGTGTTGTTGGTTCAACATAAATTGTATATTGTTCTGTTGCATATAGCTGTGAAGTATTTTTTTGCTTCTGCTTTCTGAAAACATGTCCACATTAAAATTGCCTAAAATGTACATGTTTTCTAAATTTGTGGATGCAATAATTATTTGCAACATTGTGATTACTTCATCTATGGCAGTTGCAGGTCTTGCATAAATATTACAAACATTGAGTTCATTGTTAGATAGCATTACTGTTGATGTGATGGCTTCAATATTTGATGTTTCATGTTGTTTTGTTTTTGACAGGAATAAATGTTTCCTGGTTAAAGTTGTTATGCCATGTATGTTATGTACAGAGAAGCTATCAAAATACTACAGCAAGATATTTAGCTCAAAGGGATGCATATGTGTTTCTTGGAGACACAAGATATTAGATTGCATTATGCCATAGTCATTGACAATGTCTTATGCATGTGCTTTCAAGCTACGAGTGTTCAATGTACATAGGAGCATATGTGATTTGTTTTTTGAACATGTGCTTTGGTTATCAAATTGCCATTGTGGACATGTCTGGAGATGAGACATTTCTAGTTGTATTTTGTCTTTAACTTTGAAGTTTTTTGTAGTTAAAGGTTGTAACAGAAATAATGATTCTACTGATTTTGTTCATGATAGAGCTGTATAGGTTAGTCCATGTTGTCTAATTCCTGTGGGATCAAAATCCAAGGCCTCCATTGTTAATACTTGGGATCGATGTATGGTTCATGCACATGCTACTTGTACTAGGAATTGTTTTCTAATTGTAATTTTCTTGTTTGTTGTTATTTTCTGGATTGGCCTAGCAATGCGTTGTATAGGCACCTAGTCTTTGTCAATGGTAGTAGAATAGCATTGTGCTAGTTTTGTGTGATGGTGATGTCCAATTGATGGGTCATTAAATTTAATCCAGACAATATCAATTTTGTTTTGTGCTGTGTATGCTTTAAAAATTCCATCTGAACCGTTGGCGAGGCCATCTTGAACATTGTAATTGCCTGCATAAAGCTCAACAAGAATGTTTGGTTTCAAGCATATTTGTGATGGAAGTGTCGTTGTGTGACTGTATACTCGTATTGCATTAAGGTCCTCCTCAAGTTCATCTATTGCATCTAGCACTATCATTTGGGTTGGAATGATTGATAGCATTTTGTTGTTATGTGCTTAAACATCAATTCTCCTATAGAAAAGGTGCGGAAGCAATGGATCAAATGGTACAGGACGAAAGAAAATTTTGTTGAGATAGTCTATGTCATGAGTTGTCTGGATGCCTACTCATAGTCTATTAAGGATTGAAATAAATATTTCATCTTTTTGTCTCATTGTAGTCACCAATGAATAGCATTTTATATGGTCTTTCTAGAAACTATAAGGCATTAATTCAATTGGAGTAGGCCTATTTTCAAAAACCACAGAGTCAAGGACAGGTTGTGCTTGGTAAAGGTCACCAAAAAATATTGTATCAAGGTTTCCAAAGTATGTTGTAGGAATTTGCATTATGTCTCGTAGTCTTCTATCAATATACAGTAGGAATGTTGAGCCAACCAATGATATCTCGTCTATAAGAAGTATGTGCAATTGATCATAGTGCTTTGACATAGTGTCAAGCACTTCAGTGTTCAGTGGCAGGAATTCTGATGTGTTAAAAGGTATGTGAAATGCTGAATGTAATGTGAATCCCCCTATGTTATATGCTACTTTACCTGTATATGCAATTAATAAGCCCTTGGGTTTGTCTGGATTATTGTCAACAGAATTGCTATACATGCGAATGAGAGCTTGGTAGATGGCCTTTGCTGTAAAAGTCTTTCCTGTTCCAGCTCCCCCAGTCAAAAACAAGTGCAATGGCTTTTGTGGATTTTTCATCTTTTTTATGAGAACATCTTTAGCAATTGCTTGTTGTTCTTTATTTAACATTCGTCTTAACTTGTAGTATTCATTGTTATCTATAATCTATGGGTGCTTTGCAATTTCAAATCCATTGGAATGCATGGTATTTGGGTTAGAACGACCTATGTTTGGAAGGTCTGTTTGTATGTCATATAGTTCTTTCTGGCGAAGCTTTGCTTGCATTGCTAGGTCAATGAGCTTTTCATCTTCAAGAGACTGAAGATCATTTATAGCTTTGTCAATGTCACCCCATGCGGAGTTTGTGTTGTGGATGAACTTTGCACTATTTGTTTGAATGGTTTGTCCATGGTGCACGTATGCATGTTCCCAAGAGTCAAAGTTTTGTTTGAGTGTATGCTCATTAATGGTAAATGGAACATAGAGAACCAATTGATCTCTACAATGATTCTCTATATCAAAGTGTTTGTTGAAATTGATAAACCGTACCACATTTGGTTTGGCCTTTGGTTCAATTGTAGCACCGTATTTGTTGTATCTTGAAACAAATTCTGCAAGACATATGCCCAACATTGTTTCAGGATGTTTTAAATAGTAGTCTATAATAGATTTCGCAAGAACGTTTTCTGATTCGTCTGGCTCATTGCTCAATTGTTTAACAGATTTTAGTATAAATGTGCGATCATTGTCAGATCGTGTATCAATGAATACACATTTTCTTGAACTGTAATTTAATGGCAATGACAAAACAATATGTGCAGCTTGTTGTGATGACATTTGTTGCAAGTTAAGCATGGCATTTCCAAGTTTACTTACCATTCGTATTGCATCAATATTGTTTTGCTCGTGGTCTGTAGGCATTCTTTTGAATGCACATGTCATTGACTTGTCTACTTTTGCAATATATGAGCTACAATACATTGCAGCAACATATGCATTGAGGACAAATTGTGCATCTGTATTAGCCTTCCAAAGATCTAGAATTTTCCTTGAAAACTATTGTTCCATATTTGTGATGGTTTTCTTTGTAAAAAAAGCATAGGCCTATTTAATGTTGAGCTCAAAGCTTCAATGTATTCATTGTCAGTTAAGTTTAACTCTTTTAAGAACATTTGAAAAGTGAATGTTTCATCATAGTTTGCTTTTTGGAGTTTTGAAAAGATGTCAGTGGCATTTGCAGTTATCGCTTCAGTCTTTTGGAGTAATGGTAAAAGTATAGTTGAATTTTGCATTGGTGGGAAAGGAAAATTGTATCTACAAAGTTGTTTTCTTGATCTCTTGCATTTCTTTGTATGATGGTGTCTGTGTAGCATTGCCAAAGGTGGCTCCAAATTTTTGGTGTCACAAGTAATATACTTATCAACAAAAGCTATGATGTCCGTGTTGTTATTTTCTGTGTAGATTGGTGCATTTTTAACCCATATGAGGAAATGATCATGTTCATTTCCTCGATTTTGGAACTCAGTGACTGAGAAGTAATCAATGACATTTCCAAAGAAAGAGTCATCTATAAGTATCAATTTTTTTATTGCATTGATTCTATGTTTATAGTAATGTGCACAAGTGATAGGATCTTTCTTGATTAGTTCAAATTTGTCAATGTGTGTTGGGTGATTAGATTCTTGACAGTTTTGTGCTAATTGGTGTAGATTGTGCAGCTCTTGTAATGTTTGAATTAGTGGATCCCAATTTTGCTCAACACTAGTGAAAGTGATGAAAAATCTCGGTGGTCCTAGTTGTCGAATCATAGCAAATACATTTTTCTTAAGTTGTGAATATTCTGGAGAGATTCTTATTCTTTTGAAATGAACATATCCAATATCTAATTTAAGAATCTTTTCTAGATTTGGTTTGTGTTTAACGTCTTTTGCAAATAGCTTTCGCCCTTTTAACTAGCCTTTTCAGATTCTTATTGTCATTGTAGATAGTACTTGTTGTATTAGTACCTTTATAGCTTTGAAAAAAATGTTTGTTGTATGATATGAAAATTGTCTTTGTGACTGTAAGAGCTCCCAGCGTACTATTTTCTGATATGTAAAGTTTTTTACAATGTCATTATCACGTGGTTTGCCAAAGAATAAAGTTGGGAAATTCATTTCTTCAGCATAGATGTCCTTAAATATTCCAATTGGATACTTGTCCTTTGCAGGTGCAATTTCAATAATCTTGTCTTCCATGTTATGGATACTTCTAGACTCGGTAAATCCATGTATCAATGTTTCTGATGGGTTTTCATTTTCCATTTCACTATCTAATTTTGTTTCACTTGTATTTTGTGGACTATTGTCTTCGTTTTCTTCAGTGCATTGGAGAACTTCTTGCCAATCTTGGTTTATGTGGACTTTGTGCATTTTGTATAATGGTGTCCTTGTTAATTGAGTCAAAGCTGGCATGATGACATTT